>RJWH01003255.1:0-166061 GCA_004363575.1 Solenodon paradoxus | reverse complement strand
GTCATTTGCCTTTGATCACTGTTAAATTGAGGAAATGGAGGCCTACAGAGGTAGGAATGAGAGGGAGTTCACTTAGACACGGTCACTTAGCTAGATGATGGCAGAGTTGAAATGTAAGTCTTGTTCTCTTTCTACCTCAAACTGGGAACTGTTTGTTAATTTAATATACATACTGTAGTATTTCTGTGCTTGTCGTGCTCTCTATTAACAAAATATCAAACCATGGGTAGCAGACACAATGGCATGCTCTAGAGGAAGGAGGAGAAAATCAGCATAAGGACAGGCCCCCATAGCCCCACCAAGGCAGCGGCGACAGGTGCCTGGGAAGAGCCAGGAGACACACTCCTCCCACTTCTCCTGGGCTGATGAATCATCCGGGGACCTGGCCACAATCAGTAAGGGGAGGAAAGTGATCAAGGCTCACAGTGACACAGACTTTCTCCCTCACAGCTGTGAACGCGTTAGAGAAAGCCACAAGCCCCACCTTCCTGGTGACAGCAGGAAATTGTCTTTTGTCCCCACAGATCACATCTGATTATCAAAATGGGCTGCACTGTTTCTTCAGGGATTTTATTTTCCTGATCCATTTCTTTTGCAGTGAATTAAAGCACAGGAGCCCCCTGGTGGTAATTTGTAGGAGAAAAATCTCAGGAGAGGGAGAGAGTTGCTCAATTTGGGTGAGACACCTCTGTTTTTCCTATTTCTTTTCCTTGCTTCCACAAGTCACTTCAACCATCAGCCATTGTAAACCAATGGAACAAGAAAGCATGAACGGACTAATGATTTTTATCATCAGTTTACAATATGCCAGGTCGCTGCTAGCGAGAACTGTAACTGATGACATGCTGTGGACTGTGAATCTGGCCCACAGGTCCAGTGGGGTCCTATTTGTTGTTCAGAAGTGCATGCTCTCCATGGCAGAAATACTGAGGTCTATGCTGTACCTTCCGGTTGACTTACATAGCAGGTTGTTCACCAGATAACCTTGGAGATGAAGGATGAGGGAGCTTTATGCCAGTAGGAAAGCTGAGATTAGAGGTAGGTGAACACAGCAGGTGGTAGAACAGAGGGACAAGCCAGGCCGTGGCTGTCTGCACACTAGACAGGTTTCAGACAATGAGACGAATGGGGCTGGAGAGAAAGGAATGGAGGACATACTCGCAACACTTGTAAATGCCCCATTGTCAAGTAAGAGAGCTTAAGAAATCCAAGTTGCTGGTGACTGGGAGGATGGGGGTCCAGGTAAGCAGAAGAGAAGCTGACAGCAGACACCAGGGAGGTCAGACTTCAGGAAAGGAAATAGCACCTGATTTCTTGGGACCTTTCCTCAAAAAGACTGGAAAAATCTACTCCTGATTTTCATTAAAATATCTCAATATATCCCTATTTTACTAGCTGTTATATGTGGTGTTTAATTTTCTGTACAGGTAACAACCTTTTACAAGTAAAAAGCAAAATTTGTGGTTTTTCAAAACACTGGGGAATACATTTGAAAACATTAAAAATCACAGAGACTAAGACTGGTTAATAGTTGCTTTTTGATGGCAATCAAGTCACATCCTTGTACTGTTACTTAAGCCATCACTTGGACATTCACACTCCACCAGGAACATGATAAATTACAAAAGCGAGAGGGACTTTTAAAACCACATTTAATTTTTAATACAAAATCTGTTGCACTTACAGAAGTGATCCCTTCATGCACAGAGAAATTTAGCATCTACCATTAGGGAAGAGTAAAAACTATACTTTTATTATTTCCCTAAATATTGGCAAATTTAAAGTAACTTTTATCTTTGTGCTCTCTGATGCCAAGGCAAGTCTGCTTTGTCTTTTTGCATTTCCAAAAGATGGGATGGTCTGTGAAAAGCAAATATGGAGTCATGGAAGTATTTAGGGTCATCTTTGCCTGGGATTTCTGCAGACTGTGTCTTGCCTACATATACCAAAGGTGACGATGACTGCTGAGTGCCCTGTGCAAAGCTCTGAAGATTTCGTCCAGAAACCTGCTGTCACTGTGTAGAGCAGTTCACTGTTTCACTTTCACAGCAAAAAAAAGGGAAAGAAAACTCAAAAGATATTGAAGCAGATGCTTTCCAAAGCTATGCCCTGCATTTACTTACTTCTCCTATGGTACAACACGAACATAGTTTGCATGTTTGTTTGTATCTAAGACTTACACACATATAGCATCTACACTTTAAGTGTATTTACAAATTCAACAAAATATCTACATATAAAAGGCTTTACTTAAAATTAAACTTGATGCAAGTTATGAAAAACCAATTTATTGGCAAATGAAACTGAGCATTCTTTCAACCATAGGTTGTTAGAGAATTTTATATATAGAGAGAATTTTATAGATATTGTTTATGGATATGATCAAATACATGTTTATTTTTGAAACCACAAATGTAACCCCGTTGATGGTTGGCCTTGTTAGCACTTTTCAGATTTCATAGAAGTTGAAATGTCTGATAGCAATTTGCATACACATTGTTTAATGCTGCTGAGTTTCAAAAGCTGCCACATAGGGAAAGGTTTCGAGAATAATATATTCCTGTTGGCATGCTGTTGTATGCTCTAGTTTTAGAATAACTTACATTTTTTTCCTAGCAAGTTGACATCTTTCCTACTGGATGGGACTTGTTTTAACGGAAACCACAAATGATCACAAAACCATCATGTGCTCCAGTTGGTGGCAAAGCTTTTCTTTTTATACAAATGGGAAAATGCTCCTTAAAATAAGTGGACTTCTCAAGTTTAGTTTCACATTTTCTTTCTTTTCAGCACTACAACTGTCATCTCTGCTTTTCAAAAGTTACTTTTAGACAATGACAGTAACTAGGACACCTAGCTGACCGCACCGACCAACACGGAAGGTGGCATGTTCGGAATGCTTGTTGTCTGAAGGCACTGCATGTGTCTTGCCCTGTGCTTTCTGGAATAATTTTTGGACTTTAACTTGAATGCTGTGTCTGTAATTTGTTCCACATGGCACAAGTGCCAAAATGTATTGCAATACCCACTGTTTATGCCTAAAAACAACCACACAGAGAGGCGATGTAGAAGGAGAACACCACCCTGCAATGCCTGGGAGATCAGGAAGGCTGGGAAGTAACAGAGGAGAAGAGCACTAATAGTCTCAGCAAACGTAACTGTCGCAACTAACTCATTTAGCAAGTATTTACTGTACATCCTGTTCCTAACAATCTCCCAAAAAGACCAGCGACAGCTAGACATAGAGTCACCAACTGCACAGCAATATCCACAAAGACATGGAAGTTCTAGAGAATACTACAGTAACACTCTTGACAGCGAAAACGGATTTCATATTTAGGGGTTCAGCTGAGGATAGTATGAACAAAGTATCAAACCATGTTTTTATAACATACACAGGTATGTCCTTAAATGTGTAGCATTTTCATGCATCTTATTGAGCTGTGTATCCTGCAGAGAAAATAACATGATCGGTTGACAAAGTAGTTGCTGTTTTTTTAATCAGTTCAGAGGAAATCAAGAATACCTATTTTGAATGAAAAAGTATGCACTTTGCACTGCTGTTCACATTAATATATCATTTGACTGGTTATGTTCTTGCTCTAACTTCTCATCATAGTAACATACAGCAGAAAATATACTTTTTCCTTCTATGTTCATAATATGAGAAGACTGACAAGTGCTTAAGATATACGTTCTAGAAAAATGGGCTATGGCAAAGAGCTTACATATTAAACAAAGGAATTCATGGCGTTGACAGGAGAAGGTGCCTCTGAGCTTTCGTTTCCTTCGGCGGGTTCTTTCTCTTTCTTACCACTGTACTGTCCAATGAAGGAGCCATCCTCATTGAACTGGCCATTGACACCCTCTCCATAGTCAACTAGGCTATCATCACTATCTTCTTTTTTCACAGTCCTGTCTGAAGGTGTTCGGCTGCCTTTTTTCAAAGGCTTGTGGTCTTCTGCATCACTACAAATAGAAGGAAAACAATTTCATCAGGGTGACATTTAGGTACAATGTTTTGTTTTGAGGTATCATGCATGCAGATTATGATACAGCATATGGAGCCCTGATCTTCTCTAGCCAAATCTAATCATCAAGTTGACTCTGATGACTGGGATGTGGTTGGAATGAAAATCAGGCGCAAAATGGTTTAATCATGAAGTCTTCAGTAGGCAGATGGCTTCTTACTGTGCATGTCAATATCAATGATAGATTCTGACTCCTAATTGGGAAGCAATTCAGAAATAATCACAAGCATTAAAAAAGGAAGGATTGAGAAAAGTTGAAAATCATCACAATTTTGAGTTCCAGAAGGAGTAAAAGTTATGGTCAGTAGAGAAGTTAGTATGTTAAGCTGTGCACTATCTCTGACTCCTTGGATATGAATGGAGAATGATTTTGGTTAAGTGTGATATGGAATTTTTTTTCCCCTGAGCAAGAAGAAGAAGCAAAATCCTATATTTCAAATAAATTTGTTATTGATTGCAGGCCAGACTTGTAAACTTTCACCTTACCTTTCAAGAGACCTATAAATCCCATTAAAAGGATGCAGAAGAAACAAATGAAAATAGCCTAAGAAGAAAAGCAAAATCCTTATACCGACAGTATGCAGTATTTTGGTTAAGAATTTCAGTTAATGGGTAAAAATTTATTAATTTGAAAAAGGACACAATTTAACTTTATATCATCAATATGTACTATTAAAACATGTCAATATATGCTAACAAGTGTGAGTAATTCCAAAGCAAACAAATAGAGCAAACATTTTCTGCTCTTATCTTTATCCTTCTCCCATGTGTTACACAATCTATCATGTCAGAAGGAATCTGAGGAGTAATTTAGTAAAACTCTATAGGATGCATTTTTCTTATTCCTCTGCTGAACCTATAGCCACAATATCTGGAAGTAGAAAAGTAATCATTATATTCTAGAACACCTACCCATGCACTACACATGCAAATTAACCCATAGCTAAAGTTATAACCTTAAAGTTTGGTTATAGGAGAATAGAAAGAAGGTAATGATAATATTTTTCTTCCACAGAATAAAAATGCAATGCAAAACAAGAAACATGCTATATTAGTAAAAAATACGAATGCTTAGCATAAAAGTCATATAAGGTATAATATGTCACCAGCAATTAATACTAAGAGTTTTTGTTCCCTCAGTTTCCAAGAGTGAATTTTTTTCTAGTTAATATGCAAATATTTCAAGATGCTGGGTTCCTAACTTCTGCTAGAGCTTTCCATTTTTTCCAAGAAGAAAATCTCAAGGTGAAAAACACTAAGTTAATATGATGCTGGCATACGCTACTGAAAATTCCCTGTTTCAACAACACACAAGCTCTTGTCACAAATTAAGCATGCCATATCATTACCACTGCTGATAAGTAACTGGGAAGATATCACAGAACTGCAGAGTGGCCTGTTTGGGACACTTCAGGGGAGAGAACATGCAATCTCTAACCAGTTGAGTGAATAGTTGCTACTTTGGGGGGAATTAGTCATTAACTTCTAAGTTTTGCCTGAATACATCCTGTGAAATACTGCTGATGACCTAACAAGACTCTTAATTCTAATGAAGAGTTCAATAATGAGCAAGATTTTGTCACCTGGATCAAATATTAGTCTTATTCTATTTATAGGACTATTATTCTGAGGAAGACACTATAAGAAATTCTAGTCTATGGCATTTCTTTCATCCATCCATCCAGCTACATATCTGATAAGTGTTTATTGAGTGCCTATTCTAACACAGATACTCTTCTAATAATTGGTGATACGACAACAAACAAAATAGACTAAAACCCTGGCCTCATTGAGCTTACGTCTAGTAGGGGAAAATAGAGAATAAATAATCAACATATATTTAAAAATTAGCTGTATAGTATGTCAGAAGGTGATTAGTACTATAGAAAATATAGAGTTGAATAAAAAGGATGGGAGGTATCAGGAAAGGGATTGGAAGGTTGACATCTAAAGAGCATGCAAGGGAAGCTGCATTAAAAAGTGACATCTGATCAAAGACTCGACAGAGCTGGGTTAGGCAGGTGGATAGCTGCAGGGAGAACTACTGCAGGAGTGATGAGTGCAAATGCTCTGAGGTGGGGAGAGCCTGGGGTGTTCTAGGAAGAAGGAGCTGATGTGGCTGGAACTGAATGAGAAAGTGAGAGAAGGGCAGATGGGAAGTTAAGGTAGGAGAGGTAACAAGGTTAGACTGGGGTCTTGCAGAACATTCTAAGAATTCTGTCTTTTAACACTAAGGTTGAACCCATTGGAAGGTTTTGAAAGATGAGTGAAGGGTCTGACTTACATTTTAAAAGGATCGCTGTCACCAGTATTGAGTAGGGATAGGGGTTAGTAAACTAAAGCCTAATTGGGTCATGGCCACTTATTATATATTGTCTGTGGCTACTTCTGCTCTGCGGCAGCAGCATTACAGAGCTGTAGCAGAGGCCAGGGGATCTGCAAGGCTGAAAACAGTTACTATTTAACCCTTTATAGAAACAGTTTGCCAACCCCTGCTCTATAAAGTCAGGGGAACTATTGTAATAACCTGGGAGAGAGATGAAGTGACCTTGGGCCTGAGTGGAACAGCAGGGGTGGTACAAAGTGCTCAGATCCTGAAGGTAGCACCACCAGGAATTTCTGATGAGTTGAATATGGAATATTTTGAAGGTAGCACCACCAGGAATTTCTGATGGTTGAATATGGAATAACAGAGAAATCACTATTTTAGCAGAAGAAAAGAAAAATGATGATTATCTCAGCAGATTTAGAAAAACTTTTATGGTAAAAATCAACAAACATTCACCAAAAAAAGTTTAAAGACTCTAGGAACAGAAAGTATCTTCATTAATCAGATTAAGGATATCTACAAGAAATCCAGAATAAAGATCATTCTTGATGGTGATGCTGAAAGGTTCTGTTTGAAATCAGAAATCACAGAGAGATGTCTGCTATCATTTCTGATCAAAATTAAGCAATGGGATGAGAAAAAGAAATAGAAGGCATAAGTATTAAGAAAGGAAACTTAACTATTTTTAATAACTTACATGATTGCGTATGAAGAAATCTAAAAGAAACTATAGGCAAACATCAGGATAAAAAGTTTATAGCATTGCTTAATACATTTGTATAAAAGTCAATTTTATTTATGTGATTGTCAGAAATTAGAAAGTGAAATTTTAAAAAGTTTTCATTCATGATATCATAAAAATATGAAGTATATAAGAAAAAAATCTAACAAATATACGTATAAAATGTCTGTGAGGAAAGCAAAATGTTTATTCAGAGTTATTAAGAAAGAGCTAGACAAATGGAAAAATGTATCATACTATGGAGAAGAAGACCAAAATTCATAAATGTGCTAACCTCCATATTTCTCCTTAAGTTCAATTTATTTCCAATAAAAATCCAGGTTTTTATGTGGATCTTGGCAAGCTAATTCTAAGATGTATATGTAAATAAAAAGGACCAAGAATATCTACAAACTCTTGAGAAATAAAAATGTAATTGGAGGACTTGACCTTTCAGATACTAAGACTCATTCAAAGCTACAATATTAAGACAGTGTAGCTTGGTACAGAGATAGGCAAATTGTTCAGTAGAATGGAAAGAGTTGCGAGATCTTTTTGTTGCCTTTCTTCCTACATAAATCTTTATGTTATCATAACTTCAACTATTTTTTCCTTCTTTCACCCCTGGGTTTTGAACCCAGGTCCTTGGGATTTACATGACCTGCACCTTAGCCACTGAGTCATGGGGGTGTACCAGGAATCTGTTTTTAAATCCTATTTTCCAATTGTTTGCTAGTACATAGAAATGTAATTGACTTTTATGTTAATTTTGGGTCAAGCAACATTACTAAATTCTTTTATTAATTCTATTATTTTCTTTCAGATTAATTTGGATTTTTGCACACACAATCATGAGTTATCAATAATGACCACCAAAAGGGGCTCTCTGGAAACACACATGCAGCTTCTGAGCTGCAGTGGATGAGAGACTCGTTGGCTGTGCTTGAATGAAGAGAAACAAGAGGGGGCTCTCAACACAAGCAGGATCCTCTTAGGAAAAGCTGTTCAAAAAGAGCTCAAGATCTTTTAAAATTAGTTTTCTAAAGATGTGTGATACAATGATGAACTTCAATAAACACAATCTAGTTAAATGAGAACAAATTATATGAGGTGCCAGCACACATGGCGTTTGCCCCTCCGTCTACCGTAACACCCCTTCTTCCACTCCACATCCCAACTGTAGAGATTTTTATCTAAGGAATCCTGTGAGTTACATACACTGAGAACTTTGCAGAGGTGATGCATGATTACAAGTCTGTGTTGAAGCCTTGTAGCAATGTTTGCCTTTTTCAACTCAATAACGAATTTTATTGTGAAATAGTAAATAAACTGCTTTTGACATTGTGCTGAGGAAAGTTGCTTTGTCCAGTTTAAATGTGAGAGTAGCTTCCCAAATGGGAAGAATTTAAAAGTTTACAGATGATTTAAAAGTCATATACTTATTCAGCTACACAGTATTCAACGCTGAAAAAAACTCCTATACATTCTAATGAGACACTTTAAGGATATTAAGTGTCACATGTTAATTCTGAGCCCAGAGTGCCAAAGACTCAACAAATCTCAAAATAGGCAATAGAACAGTCATAGTGTTTGGAGCTACAAAACATATTTTTGAAACAGAGAATTAAGATGGTGGTGCAGTGGAAAGAAATGTTCCTATCACAATATCAAAACTCAGTCCCTGCATTACCTCCTCTGGGAGGACTGGTCCCACACTCCTCTGATGTCACCCACCTGGCTCTGGCTTCTTGTCTCTGTTCCTTTGATATCTTAGTCATTTCCCTTTCATAGTGCTTTTCACACTATGCTTTTACCTCCCTGCAACGCTCATTAGATGAGAAACTAGTGGGATTACATTCTACTGGTTTCAGTAGCCCCAGAGCCTGGCATGGAGCAGACATGCAGTAAATACTGCCTCCATGAATTCATTGTAAAGTAACAACAGGAGAGACAGCAAGCACTTTAGAAAGTCTTCAGAATTTTAACATTACATTTTTTATTCCTTCCTAGTCAATTTTATGATATCAGATAAAGCACTGGAATATATTCCTTCCTTTCTCTTACCCTAAGAATGAATGCTAGGGAATTTAATCTTTTTGCACCGGCACTTCTCTCGGGATTGTGCACACAAAAGTGCTTATCAAATGCTGACTGAGTTAAATTCAGCCACAATGGATAAACTTGTGATCATTCGGTCTGATTTTCCTGTGGGTACCACCTACCGGGGCCAAACCATACCGTAGTTTTATTAACCCTCTCTAAATGTCTATCATGATTTATCATGCCCACACATGAGCTTGTTTATGAGCACATAAGTTTAATGTCTATGACAAATAAATATATTGTCATGTCATTCAAGGCTTATGATTGTGGATTAGTATGACAGCAACAGGACCCTGTTCCCATGAATGACTTGAGTCATGTGCCAAGGGCCTCATTTATGCTATGAGTTCAAATACCATGGTCATATGGTTTATGATCTAAGTTCATTCTGGTTTTTAAAAGAACGGATCTAAAGAATAAAAAAAATACTTACACAGCTGGTTGCATTGTTTCTCTGATTTTTCTATATGCTAGTAAAGGCTGCAGATCTACTGTCTGTGTAATTAAAGAAACAAACAAAGAAAGCTGCAGGCTTCCACCAGAGGGTAACTACGTGGGGGTGGGTGTTGGATACTGGAGTGACGACATGGGGTTATAGCATATGAAAAAAAAAACAAATTTGGCCAATGACGTTCCATTCCTCTTTGCACTAGGAAATATCCTCTGGCTCAGAGTCAACCATATAGTAACCACTTCATTTCCAAGCTAGACAATGAGTAAATCCTAAGCAGAATTAATTTACATTTAGGCAACAGTCCTAATTTTGTGTGTATGTGGTCAACATGTTGATTTATATTCATAATGAAAAAGAATTAGATTCAACAGAGCACAAAGCTTCTAGAAAGTGCAAAGCAGAGAAGGGACCCTGGTGATTTTGGGAAAAGAATGACACTTAAATGTATTATTAAAAAAAATTCTGTAATAACCAGTTGGAACCGTTTTCATTTATATGACATCTAAGAAATTAAAGTCTTGCTGTTGTTTTTTAAGTACAAAAGAAACCAAAGGGGAAAAAATTCTGAGGTAGTGTCAGGAAATCACAGGACAAATACCCAACCACCCTTCAAGCAAAGGGTGGTTGGGTATTTGGGGAAATGATCTCACTTGAGGGACTGCCCTTATGAGCTTTCATTTTCACTGAAAAAAAAAAAAAAGGAGCAAGTTTGTGTTTCAAGTCTGACACCGGCCAGAATCTTATTTCCCTTGGCAACTCCAGATAATGTAATTACATGTGTGACAGTGTTTCTGTTTTCACACAAATCAATGGGTTTATACTCAATAGACCCAAGGAAAACTTATTCTGCAAAACTCGTCATAAACTACAGACAGCCATTTGAAAACGCTTCACAAATATATCATAAATGAATTAACAGTAAGGCAAAGAAATGTGACCAAATCAATACAAATACAGTGACGATGACACCAATATCTAAATACTTGCTATGTACTGCTCTGGAACCCAAAATCATCTGAAAAGCTGTTAATGGATGTCTTGCAAAGAAGCATATAAATTACAGAACTAGAAACCTTCAGCAATCATCTACTACTCAAACAGTATTATTTTAGATGAAAAAAACTGAGATCTAGATAAATTAGATGCCATATCTAAAGGAGTCAAGGACAATGAACTGACAGTAGAATGATTAGTCTCTTGTTTCCAAGCTAGTTCCCATTCAATTTCAGTTTCAATCAGGTTATAACGAAGTAGGCTGTGTAGTCACCCCGAGAAAGTCAATGTACATTAGATCATGGTTTCACATCACTGTAATAGCAAGTTGACATTTGAGACCCACAAGATGAGTAGTACTGCCAGATTCCTCTAAGCATGATAATGCAGAACAGGAATCCGTCACCATGTGAAGAATGTATGAAGTGCAATGGCTTACTTTCAATTCATGCAAATACAAGTGTGTTTCAAGCTTGACTAAAAATTTAGCTACATCACAATAAGGGAGTGGTACATACATCCTGTGTAGAAATCTAGCCACAAGAACTCTCAAAGTTAGTTATTTAGTGATTATCAGTTCACCTGCTTTACATGAGAAATGTGAAGAAAAGTGAATTAAGTCAGCAAAGATTTCAACTTATCTAGTGTAAGACATGGTTACCCTACATGGTGGTCATCTGTGGGCTGCTCTAGGGTATTAGGAAGACCTTCTGTGTGGACTGATGTGAGTGCAGTATTAGATTTTCATATACTTTCAGTCCCAGACCGACATCAAGACAACCCTCACTAGACACTGCTCTATTTCATGAGATAGAGAAATTCAGCTAAGTTTTAGAAAGCCCAGTCATCCCTCTGGATGACCAGAATTTGCAAGCTTAGGTGCTAAGACACAAAGGCAAAGTGCCTGCATCTGCATAAAGATTGCTATTAAACAAATTTTGTCAAAAATATGGTTTTTCTCAGTTTGTTATTACTTATTAATCATTTCTTATTCTTGAAATTATTGCGTAGCACATGCTACTGACACAGAAATGCCAAAAATGACCTCAAAAGACAGGTAAAAATTAATGTGAATATTTTATCTACAAATGTCATCTGGAATCACAACAGGGAAATAATTGACTTCACTTCAAAGTCTTTTCTTCTGACCAAAAACAGCCCTAATATGAGTTCAGTACATAATTAAAAGACTATTTTGTGTCACAAACAGACTTATAAAAAGAAAAAAAAGCAAGGTGTAAAGGCATTTTATAAATAGAACTTTTCTTTTTAGGACACCAAAATCTCATCTTTTAAATGAATAAATATATATCGTATTTATTTTTAAGCATATCTAAAATAAAAGACCTATTTATACCTTGGCAAGAAGATCTTTGCTGAAATATAAAAAAAATTTTTTTTCATTAATTTTTTTTTTTTTTTCTGTCTAGTACATAGATTATGTAAAAATGGGTCTTTAATGATGGACCTGAGTCAAGAATGTGTTATCAAAGTTCTATGTGTTAGCACAATGCCTAGAGAACTGGATATTCTTTAAGAATTTAACAGTTCTAAAGCAGCCTCGTCATCATTTCATGATTAATGAGCAGGATATAGACATTTGTTTTAGAAAAATTAGTTTAAAATCCAAGATTAAAAAGAATAACACTGTTTTTTTATCATTTTTCTTTATATTAAGGGTTTCTAGGGTCTTTAACACAGTTTTAACTTCACTGTAGCACTAGATTTGCTGGGTTGATCAGTACTGTAAGGGCCTCTAAAAAACACGAGAGGGCATCCTGCGTACAACCCTCTAACTAAAATGGAGATTTATTCTTTAATGAAAAGTGAGAATATTATATGTGTGAGGGATGTGTATACGTTTGGATGTGTAAATAGTTTAGACAGTGTTTCTAAACTAACATTTGAATACAATTTGCTAAGTAGAGAGTCTTCCTGGCAAAACACTTATTTAGTGAGATTTCAGGGCAGGGCAGGGCAGGGCTGGACAGAGCAGGGCAGGCAAGGGTTGAGGAGAAACAGAGGCTCACCTGTATTCTCCAAAAGTTCCATCATCCTCCTTCATTGGCTGAATTTCAGGATCAGCATGGGCATCTTCCTTTTCTTTAACTGAAAATTTCAAAACGACAATATTATCTCTTGATTCTGTATTTCTTTATTCAAAGTTTTTAAAGAGTGCCATCTTTGAGATATGCAGCAGTAGAGAATAATTCTATATACATAGTAGATGTCATAGGATCAGATATATTTGGTAGCTGTGCACAAAACTGAATGTCTTAGTCACTTTAATGCAACCAAATAGAATGAATACTTGTTAACACAAAAAGTTGATTTCATGTAAGCATTTTGGCACAAGTCTCTTGCTCATCTGATGAAGGAAAATGTTTTAAGTTTCTAAGGGTTCTTCCCTATTTTACTAGCTCCATTTATGGTTATAAATTATTTTTGTAAATCTATTCTTTTGCAGATTCTTTTCTTGTCACTGAAAGGGGAAATGGCCAGGCAAAGAAAATACAAACTCACTGTACCCACTAAACTGAGCAGAATATTAACCACTTATGAAAAGTAGTGTTACATGTCACATTATCAAGTACATGCCTTACTTTCTCAGAAGACATCACAGATCCCTGACCCTCTGCCTGCTGGCATTAGGCAATATTACAGCATTCATGATGCATATGGAGTCTAAGGAGGCAGAATCACTAACATTTTCAGAGAAAAGATTGATTTACTCCCCCAAATGCTTTTGCTCTTTGACAATGTTTAGATTGCAGCTAGACAGAAAGGAATCAGAAATTGTTTGAAAAGAAAGTCCCAATTTATGGATCTGGGAAGAGATATTTACTGCAATCTACATGATTATCCTCAATTTCTTTTTAGTTTGATGGATAATTATGCAACATCATAAAGCGATTTTAATTTTTTTCTTACCTGGATATTTACCACCCTTGTTTCTTCTGATGAAGCAAACAATCAGCAAAATTAAGATAAGGAGAGCGACAGCACACATTAGACCAATGAACCAGCCCTGAGTTGCAATATCCACCTGTCGGCTTGCCATTGCTGGAAAACAAATTGACGGTGTCGTGGGAATGTGTTAAGTGGGAGATGAGCAGTTAGAGGCTCTTGCAGTAAAAACTGCCATAGTATGCGAACTTCTGTGTATTTTATACGCGGCCCTAATTACAATTGGTTGATAATCAGGAATAACTACTTCACTTTGAAAAATCATCATTCATTGAAAACCATACAAATAAAAATATGAATTCTAATACCATTAAATAATAGCAAACACTGAACATAGTGATAAGCTATTTTAACTGTATATCTTCAACAGAAACATAGTCCCAAATCAGTTAGAAAATGTACTGTTTATAGAATAAATTGTATATTAATTATAATGATAAGAATATACTACTGGATTTTAAACCAAACAGAATGTATACATCTAATGGAGTATTTTTCCTTCAAAGGAACCTCTTTAGGAGGTTAAAATGTCATTGCAATGATGTTGCTATTTTTCAAAATGTTTTGGAAATCTACTAAAAAGGAAATCTAAATAAGAAACATGTCCACATAAGATAACCAGTCTTATTATTTTAGATTTCAATTTACACTCTAAACATTCGTTGGATTTTTTTATTCATTTTATTTCTTAGGAATCCCAAGATTTTTGGAAATTTCTGAAAAATCCAATTTACCTTCAAGGAATCAGTATTTAATATTCAATATAGCTTAGGATTCATTCAAGACTTTTAACACATCTTGGTCAGTGGAATCATTATTGGAGTAAGCAACCAGTTAAAAGAAAAAATACTCATTTACATGTACACATATTTTTTAAATCCTCATCTACTCTGTGTAAATAACTGTAAAGTCCCTTATTCAAACAGTCACAGTAGGCAAATATCCTAAGAAAATCACAGAATTAGCATTTCTGGTATGATTCAAGTGTCAATCAAATGGGACAAAGTGCAGCATTAATGGCTATTCAGATGAGTCTCTGCGAATTTGTTCAAAGTAAACTGGCAAGAATTCTGTTGTAAAAGGCTTTTATTCTTTGCTCTTTTAAGCATAATCAAGGTAAAAAAAAGTTTTCTTCTTTTGACTTCATAAGCATGCATTTCAATTGACTGAATTTCTTCTGAACACATGGAACATGATCGGGTTAGGTGTATGTGATCTCTGGATGCAGAAATAAGCATGGCTACAGGTATCCTGAGTTTGTCTATACATCGCAAAATACCAGCTTGTTGCCTCTTTTCTCCACATAAAGTATAGGGAGAAAAATGAAATGCTTAATGTCAAGTATGAAGAGGGATATGAAAAATGTGTGACTATGTGTTTAACAAATAAAATGAGAAGTAGAAATATGTCATCTGGAATACAAATCCATTCCAGTAGTTTTTCCCCAACAGTAACTTGTGCCTTGTTGGAAGAGTGGTTTTGAGCTGTATCATAACAAGACACAATTGAAACGTGAGTATAGACAGTGCCCCACGCCCGCCACATACCTCCCATGACCATCATCATGAAGATGGAGATGAAAACGATGAGAGCTAACATTTTCAAACCCTGACTATTCACTAGGCACTGTGCTGAGGGCAAAATCTTATTTTCATTTTCATAACAATCCTGTGAGTTAGATGCGAGGAATAATCCTATGTCCAGAGAAGGGAAAACTTGCCCAAGAGTGGGAGTTTCATGTGTCTCTGACTCCCAGAGAATGTTCTTCTTGCCATTATGTTCTGCTAGAATGCATTTTTGAGAACATGTCCAGATATCAAATCAGAAGAAGTCTTTGTCTTTGCAGAGAATAAGATATAGAAACTTTTTCCATTCTGAGACAAGTAAAATATTTTTAAAGTCTATCCAATAAAGTTTTGTCATTTGGCAATAAAGTTTTGTCATTTCATACATGTTTTCGACTGTGTGCTTTTTGTTAAAACTAAACCCCACACTAACTAGTGTAAACCTATTCAGAGTTTTTTTCCTTCCCCCCAGTCCTGGGTTTCAAATCCAGGTCCTTGTGCTTTTTATATGGCCTACACCTTAGCTGTTGAGTCACAGGGGTGTGTCACGACTGAGTAATTAAATGAATGAAAGAATCCTAGTTCTTAGTACTTAATGAGTTATAGCCTTAACATAAATAGTATCTGCATTTTTCATTTTCATCTAATTAGATGCATCTGAAAACACAGTTAAGATACTCAAGTGCTATATAAAGATGGTGACTGCTAAAATAGGACTGCCAGCTGGCTTCCTGTTACTGTGCAAGTGTGCAAAAAGTGAAAATGTTTCTTTGACATTTGATGAACATTCTAATTGACTTTGCATTTTGGCCTCTATGTGTAAACAAAAGAGTATCAAATATTTCATTACCCCATTATTTAAGGTTAGGCAGAAACATTAGGTTAACAGAAGCACAAATGTGCAAGTTCTCACACAGACAAAATTGAACACAAAGGCACCAGAAATGGATACAAAAAATAAAAATCATGATAGTAAAAATAATTCTATAAACTTCCTATCCACATAAGAAAGAATCTAAAAGCCGAGGTGACTATGAGCGGCTCCAAGTCTTCCTGGGACCATCTAAAATCATCCTAACTACAGAGGCACAGACAAAGTTGAGTCATGTCCTCTGTGGGCATCGCACACACGCACACAGACAGAACAAAGCCTGTGGGCTTTTTCTTGAATCTGTGTTTCTATGGGGGAGTATTATTAGGATTGGGTAGCAAAGTGAAAGAGGATTTTCACTTAAGTCTGAAGCTGCTGTAATAAAATCGTATTTGTGTACTACTTGAATAATCCAGAAAGCAATATATGAAACTAAAACAATACATGTGAAAAAAGAAAACAAATCAGAAGAATGAAATTTGCTTTGTTTCCTAGAAGTTTGTTTTAACAGTATTACCACATTGGTTGTTTTATCATGGATAACTGGTGCTCTGAGGAGTAGGTTTCTGAGGAAAATGCTCCTGAGTACTTGGAATAATAAACACAGAAGAGATGGGGTAAAGATTAATGACTATTTGTTACATAGTATTAATGATTAATGCACTCTGTATAACAATGTGCTGTTCAGTTAAAATAGTTAAAATGTTTAGAAAAGGGAAAAAGTTACTTTGACCAAAGTTTAGAGGTAGTTGACAAAAAGAAATTGTTGAGTTCAGTAAGTCTGCTGTGATGTGAAAGAAGAGACACAGGAATTGAAGAAAAGAGATGTGAAGGAAAGAGGATGTGGGTGGCATTAAAACTGAGAGGTCCCAACATGCATCTTTGTGAGGAGCTCAGCATCAGGCACCACCTCTAGTCTTGTTCTGCAGTTTACTCCACAGGAAAAATGTGAAAATAAACCTTTAAAGTCTCAAATTAAAAGGCAAAGATGACGTCATGTTAAGAAGATGCATGAAAAAGTGTGGATGAGTCTAGGTCCCTGAAAAGAGCAGAACTTGGGAGAAAGACGCTCCTTCATGCAGAGAGTGAAAAGATTTGTCAGACTGGTATACTACCCTCATGAACACTGACTTTCACATCTCATGGCACTAAGGAAAAGCAAGAACAGTAGAAGATAATGCTTTCACATTGGAGTTGACCTGGAAGCCCTAAATGATAGAGCATCTTAATCTGCGGTAACGAGGGAGTTGGATTAAAAGTGCTTGCTCCTAGAGGCAGTTCATAAAGTCACTAAGACTAAATCCGTATTTATTCTTTTTAACAGTTACATTTATTTGTATGAGGTGACAGGAATTGTTGTAGCCTTGTCCACTGTCTCCATCACTGCTACACAAGAAAGGCCCAGCTATTACAACTGCTCACCTTAAACTACCTGCCAGCAGCAGGTACAGCAACACTGAAAAAAATAATTATTTTTTCTAACGAGTTTGACTTTTGTCCTGTAAAAAGACAGAAATGGATTTTAATGGAAATCCAGAAATGGATTTTAAATGCTAAGGCTGATGGATGAAATATAATTCCAGCTGCAAGTGGGGGCCTTTTGGGTCTGGAATAGCTGGAGAGATGCCAAGTGCTAAATGAAGAGGTCACTGGTCCCCCTGCCTCAGGGTGTGGGTTTCTGTGACCCTGTATGGCAGGAGGAGTGACAGCCTCTGTGTCAGTGTGGGAAGGCCAAGACCTGTAACCTCGTTCTATCACATTCTAGCTCCGTGAACTGGGCAGGTGCTCCATGTCTTAGAGTACTGACATGACATGTAAGGGTAATAGCTGTGCCCACTTCACAGGATTGTTGTGAGGACTGAATAGAAAAACCGTGAGCATGATTCACCTTACATAAATTAGAGATGATTAAATGCTGGTGCTGTTACCATTATCAGCCTCCTAGTTGTACATGAACAGACTATCTACTTACGCTTTTAATATTTTGAAATTTAAAGCTTTTAACAATAGCACACACCTTGCAAACTAACTGTAAATTATTAGACAGTCCTCTTTTACGTTTAATAGAGTGTTTTCCTAGAACTCTGTACAAAAATGGATATGAAAAAATAAGGAACAGAATAACAGAAAAAAATTTCTTTAAACATAATGATTTTTGCACAAGGGTACTTAAAAATGTAGTTTAATAAGTTATTGAATGTTGCTTTTGTTTTCTTTCTTTAAAACACTCATGACTATATACTTTCTAAATTATAAAAATAACTTTAAAATCATAATGCTTGGGAAATGAAAGACACACTATATTTTACCTATGGATTCTACAGGAAATGCAACATTTCCTCAAGAATTCATAAAGTGATGGAACATAATATGGATGTATGAATCATGAAATGAACACATACCACACAACCCTTCTCTAAATTTAGCAGGGATTCTTTTCATTCTTGTAAGTATATATGAATATTCTTGCATCTTACATGCAAATTTTTCTTTATGTTTTTACCTATTTTGATAAAATAATTAAAATACATGCAGGCAATTAAATTTGGTGTTATAACAATGAAATACAGGAATTGACCAATTTCTTGTCCTATACAAGTTCAATATTTACATCAGTTGTCTAACCAAACTGCAGGCTTCTGCTGCTGGGTTCTGGTCCATTTTGGCATAAAAATTGTCAAAAATTATTTCAGGTTAAATCATCTCAAAAATTCCATTTGAGAGGAAGTTTATAGAATCAAATGGTGTGAAAGTTGAATTACATTAAAAAATTAAGAATTATATTTATATGGGTTTTTGCAATAGTGTGGAGGCAACAATATAGTTAAGAGATGATTTGCTCAATTCTGTAATTCATTTGTTATGAAAAGCCAAAGACAATGAAAAACCCAAACTCCCAACCCAACTCAGCCCCACAAGAAAGACATTCATGGCCCTACCCACAGCACAGCTCCACCAGCCCCATCTCCAACTGGAGCGCTAGGTGGCTTCACCTCAGAAGTGAGCCAGAATGCATAGTGTGCGCCTCACCTGGGCCTGTCTCAAACACATCCTCTGAACTCACAAAACCAGAGTCCCCCTCAGCACCAACTCGAACTTTGTATGCTGTTCCTGGCATTAGACCCTTTAACCCAAAGAAGCTCCGAGAACCATTTACAATTTCTTTCCTCCATTCTTCTTTGCCTATGGAAATTTTGCAAAAACAACACATTTGAATATTTTAAGGGACCAGAAGTCACTTAATGTGTTAAGAAAGGAAAATCCTTTATAAGCTACAGACAAAAATCTAGGATTCACTGGCTGATCACTTTAGATGATTATTAATCTTGTCATGCTAAATAATCAATTTAAACAAAGAACTACATGAAGATGTCCTCAAAGGAAAATTTAGTGGATATTCAGATTGCATATGCGTTGCATATTCCCATTGTATTCTGTCTTCTTAATACAAAGGAAGCTTCTTTACTTGCATCTTTCCTTATGAAACTAGAATTTCTCAAATGATGTTTATAAATATAACTGGAAGAATTGTTTAAGATTCACAAGATGAATCTTTCTGTAAACTTAAATGCTTCCAAATTTATAAGTTCAACCTTTCTGAATTTTCCAAAAGGAATAGTTATTCTTTAATTTACATATATTATTTATTTGTTAATAAATGCCCAAGCAAAAAGTTGGACTACATTCAACTATTTGTCACAAATATTCACTGGCCACTCAGCTTACTATGCACAAAGCAGACTGCAATAGGAGGGGACACTGAGTTTTCACAAACAGCTGATGATGAAAGCTGCCCCTCTGCCCAGCAGAAGTGGCCAGGATGTATGAGTGTCTGACTAGGAAATACATTAAACATGGAAATACAGTGGATGCTCCCGCTAAGTGTTTAATTTTCTCCAATTTCTGATAAAATTCTGTTGGGCAACTGACTACTTTCAAATCAGTTTGATTTCTACTACTTCAAGATCCAATTTCAAAAACTTTGTCTTTTCCTATTGTACTTAACAAACATAATTATTCATGATGACTCGTTTACATGGCATTGGTATAAAACCGTTTTAAGTGTCATGATATGAACATATGTAGTGGAACATTTATGCTCCTTATTCTTAATAACATGAAGAAAGAGATTCCTAGTTATAAATTATGTATTTTGACAGTTCACAGTAATTTTTTAAGATACATCTGATCATTTGATTGAATCAAGTTATTTTTTCAAGATGATCCAATCCAAAGTAAATCCTTAGAAATGTTCTTAATTTCTTAAAATGTGTCCCCCAAATTAAAAACCGGGTAATGAAATTGTTTCTTACTGCCAGCTACACCATATTCAATATAAAAGTTCACATGCTCTGGTCCCTCATATTCCCAACTGATATTGGCATAGGTCTCAGCAGCTGCGGTAGTAAGATTGCTGATCCTGGGATTTACTGCTTGAGATAAATATACAATAGAAAAATAAAACAAACAAACAAACAATCAAATTGCAGCACCATACACAGATTAAAGTAAATGTAAGTACTCTAAAATTGTGCAAAAAAAAATTAAATTAGAATTTACTGCTGAAATTAAGGATTTGCTCAGACTTCACTTTCATGACAGAAAGGGCTTTCATTTATTAAACTAAAGCATCAGGAAGTAAGCTAATAATCAGAAATAATGATGTGAAACATTAAAATTGATGGGTTCTATCATCTGGGTCCTGAACAATGTGAACTGTTGTCCATCAGATTCAGTGCCAGGAAGCAAAGTCTTCACTTATGGTGTGGTGGGGAGAGGGGGTGCTGAACATGCTGGTGGCGGGGTGTGTGGAACATCAGAGACAGTAAGCTTCGACCCAATAGTGGGCAGTGTATTTCAATTCTAACTATGATGTCAGTGTGAGGCTTTAAAGAATTTGTGTTGGGTTGAGAATGGTTGCTCCTTAGAACAGTGTCTATTGACCTGACATGAGTCACAAATTTCTTTAAGAATCTGCCTCTGGGAAGGAAGGAGTTCAGGGACCCCAGGTGAGGAAAACCTCCTTTAGAGAATATTGGATGGTTAGGATACCTGGAAGACAAGCTGCAAAAAGAATTGCCAGATATGCTTTATCTGAAGTTAAGAAAAGGAGTAAGAACTATTTCACTTAGCACATCCCAGAGACCAAGACAATCTTTCTAAGTGTTTGCTACATTTCAGGTTCTGAAAAAGTATAGTGCAACTTTAAATAGCTTCTAAGTCACCCTATTGCAGAGACTATATGGTGCTATATGTTTGCTACTATGTCAAAAGAAAATCTACAATCATTAATGCTACTTGGCTATGTGAGGCTGACAGTTCTATCAGCCTTTTCTCAATGCCCAAACTAAAAATGACATATTTATAGATATATTAATTTGGTTAGTTAAAAACTGCTACAATTAATTTATTATCCCAGAGAAAGCATCCTAGGGTAGTAAATTAGAAACCCAAAACCTTTACTCAGACTCTCAAATTAAATTATTAAAGTGTCATGTAATTTAGATGCTACAGGTCTCTAATGAAACAATTTTAATGAAACCCCATTTTCTAGGATCAAAAAAATAAGTAAATTAAATCAATTTAAGAATGCACTACCTCTTCAGATACACTTTACTATCACAAGTACATATTATGTGTCCATCTGTCCTAAGAGTAGAAAATAGCAGAGACCAAGACTGATGGCTGAATTATGTAGAGTCCTAATTAATTTGAGTTGCCGGATAATTTTCTTCTTAAAGGAGTAAATATAGGAACATTATTAATCAATAGAGACCAAAATTATGTATGTGTATAAAACAGCATTAGAAATAGCACAGGCAAAACATGAATTTTCTTTAAAATATTTTGGAATTATGGACTGAGGAATTTAGTCTTAACATAATTATGGAAAAATGTTCACAGCAGAGTCATACTGAAAATACTTTCAAAAGAAAAACGTTTAACTTTATCTTAAACACACCCTGAGAAGACATGGCAATTTCCTTAGGTTATGTTGTTTGACTTTAATCATAGAGCATTCTCTCTCCTTCCTCTGACACCACACTTACCCACATTCTCACTCACTGTGGAGATGCTCGCAGGCACCTGTGATGCAGCAGTCAAGGGGACAGTAGCGAGTTCCCACTGGGCTTTCTCAGTCATCTGCCTCTCGTGTCTCTTCCTACTGTCAGTTTTAATCTGAAGATCCTGCCAGCGTAGGTGCCTACACTTTAGCTGCCTAAACTGCGTATCTGATCCAGTTACTTCCCTGTTTAAAACGGGGCTGGCGTACCTCTGGCCACAGGTTAACACAAACTGCTCAACACAGGGATTCATGGCCATGAAGGAGCATCACCTCTGGCCTCACCTACCGCTTTAGTTGCTTCTCCTTTGCACAAGCTCTACATTTCTACCAAACTGAACTGCTGGACAAAATTCAAACATCCTGTGGCTTTTCAACAACCATGCCTTTGCTTATGGCCCCTACGTCAAGAATCTATACAGCCAACCCCTTGACTCATCTGCCAGAAAGTCTCTCTGTCCTCGAGGGCCAGTTCAATGTTTTCTTTGTGAAGTTTTTCTTGATCCTGTTTTGTGTTTGTTTTCAAAATCAATGGTCTACCCCTCCGTGCTCCGATTACATTTTGTACAAATTACTAGTTTAGTATCATCTAACTTCACTCATTTATATGTGTTGGTCTTATCAGACTTTTATCAAAGCCCGGCTCTGTCTTAATGTCTTACTATCTTAACACAAAGAATTTTGTAAAAAGATGGTGCATTTTATAAACCAGCTAGGTAATTGTTGTTGTTTGGTTCAGGACAAGTAAAGCTGACTTTCATTTACTTTTTTTTCTTTTTAAATAGCTTTTCTTTGTTTCTTGAGTTAATTGGCTAGCAGTGGGGCCAACTCTTGTGAAATCATATAGTGTGAGCCTGGTCAGAGGAATGATGCGTCACCAGCTCCTCAGTGCCCTCTGCTCAGTCATAACCAGTTGATCATAGTCAGCTGCTAATTAGGCTAAAAACCAGGTTCACTTCTTGACTTGCTACTTAGTTTCTCCCTAGTCTTGTACCCACCTAATCACCTCCCAAATGTGTTCTGATGACTGGTCCTGAGGGTGAGGCAGTAAAATGTTATGGACAAAGAACTACTGATCCATCAGCAATGGGTTCATAACTAAAATTCGTTATGTACATGTTTTGGGTTTATTTCTCTAAGTATTCACTGACCTATTTCCTGGAATTCTAGAACCCACAACCTATGAAAAAGGATATAGAAATTGAACAAATGCAGCCAAATGACTATAATTCTTGCAGATATTGAGGGACTTAACCAAATAAGCGCAAGATCAAACAAACTCCTGAAGAGCTCACGAGTATTTCCATGCTCAATTTAATTATAATGATACAGACAGGGCTAGTATGCCATAACAAGGTTAACAGAACTATCCTGGCTCTACTGCATGGTTTAAGTAATTCTTTTGAAATTATATATTCAAAGTGTGGATTTCATTAACATCTTTTTAAATAAGTAAGAAAATTAAAAGATATTAATTCAGATGAATCTCTCCACCTCTTGGATCAGAGTGAATTAAAATCACGAGAGATTGGTGCTTCCACAGCTAAGAATAGCACGTATTTTCTTTCCATGATTCATCTCTCTTTATTCTCTTTCATGTTGTTCTAAATTAAAATATAAAAGCTGTATAAAATATTAAAATTTGAAAGGATCAAGAGGAACTTTTATTTTTCTTCTCTCAAAGAGAAGGAAAATAGAATTCATTCTTAGATTTGAAAAAACACCCCAGTATTTTTAAGGAAGGAAAGTCCAGAATAAACAGTCTTTGAGCCACTTAAAGTCTTACCAGGGTAAAAATGTAATGTAATTCCTGCTGTATTTTTAAAAGTCTATATAGAAAAATAATGTTAAATTTAGCTTTAAAAAATTCAAGCACAGTTTCCCTTCTTTCTAAAATCCAGATTTTAACACCGGGGACCTCATGAGCCTTCTGTCGCTCCATTTTTGCTTTCTCTGTAATCATCAGTAGTTCATAGTTCCATTTAGCAACTGAATTAAATGGTAAAACCAAAACTCTTAATAACGATTTCTTTTATTTTAATTCATTAGAAGGGGCAGTATCTTTCCCCATGACCTCCTCTAATGTGACAAGTCAACGGAAAACTCCGGCTCCCTTCGGAGTAGCTCTGCTGCTGCAGCCATGGGGAAGAGGCCAGGCTCACTCTGGAATATGCTTCGTTGAAAGCACAGAAGGAAACACAAATTACTGTAACTTCCTACTCTCACCCCAGTATCTCAACAGAAGATTTAAAAAATTGTATGGGCTTGAGAAACAAATATCAAATAATTTATCCTAGCAAGAATTAAATTGTTAACTGTATATGAAAATACGTATATATATTTCAGACTGAGAAATTACTAGTAAGTGTATTATTGGGCAACATGGATATTCCATGGTAAGAAAACAGTAAAAAAAAAATCAATAAAACATCCACAAATTTTAATTTATCTATTCTAGGAAAGAGGTTCATGTAATATATATATTATATATTATATATATATTATATATTATATATATATAATATATATATTATATATATATATGATTTACAACCTTTCTACAAAGTTTCTGGTTGTAATTTTGAATTTTTACAACTTTGTTCTTTCTAGTGTAAAAACACATATATTACATTATTAAAATTACTGAAAATGGCTGTAATTCTTGTTCAGTTAGTCCAAATTCTATGTGTTTTTATGTTTTACAATTTACTAAGACTCTGAATATAAACAGATTTCTACGAAAATAGATGAAACTTATTAGGCCTCAACTCAAAAGCTTTGAAAATTTTAGGGCAAAGAGCCTGTTTCTCTTGGTCGTCTTTTCCCTCGTATCTCTACAAGCGCATTTTGTCTGTGAAACCGCAAGGAAACCCCAGCTGATGGTGCTCCCCAGGAAGACAGTGCCCTGTGGCAGGGACTCTGTGACTTTCTAAAAAGCTGACAGAGCAACCAGGTAACCAAGGCTCAAAGACTGGGCCATCTTGGGTTGCCTCAGGTGGAAAACATATTACAATTTATTCAAGCATCATTCTCTCAACAAATCTTTCTCACCCCCAGAGCTCCGGGAAACAAAGAACAAAAGTCATCCATTGTGGATTGTTGGCTATTTAACAGGAGGAAGAGACTTGAGTAATTTGGTGACAACAGGATGGAGGAACACAATTGAGCAGAGCACGCAGGCTGACTGGGAGATGGGCTTGCAGGGGATCCCAGTGAAGACATTTTTAGTTGCAGGATATTGCTAAGTAGACGGTCCAAATGGACAGTGTAATGTAATGCCAGCAAAGTATATACTGTGTCTGCAAGAAATGCAGCTAACTCAGATTAAAATGGGAAGTCTGGTGGATCTGATTTCTTACAGGATGTTTTCCACACAGGCTTACTATTTCTGAACCTTTAATCTATGGCACAGTATATAGAGAACCTGTGACAAATCCAGTTTTTTGTCTTGTCTGATTCAGCCACAGTTATATCATAAGAGGCTAAGACTAGGATTTGGACCAGGTTAAGTCTTGAGGAAAAGCTTTGGGAGAATTCAGTGTGCGGCTTTCTATTTGTAAAAAAGCCTAGACATTAATTTTAAAGCCAAGATCTTCTCTTTTTTTTTGGTGTTTTAAGGCTTATTTTATCTTCTCTTGTTAACCCATGCTGCACTTCCCCATATTTAACATTGCAAATTTCACACATATACAAAATCATGCAGATGAATTATTTTACCTTTGCCTGCACCTACATCAGGTGGAAGATTACCAGCTTTAATGAAGGGAAACAGAAATAGGACACTATATAGTTAGATGCAACACACCCATGAGCATGTAAAGTGATATAAAAACTTATTAAAATGCTAAAGCATGCAAGAAGAATGAAGCGTATCACATTAGGTATCAGAGACAGAGTTTGCTGGTGTCCCCAAACTTACCCAATAATTAAATCCACACATTATTTAGGGTGCATTATTCATACTTGCCTATTATTGTAAGAAGGATTAGGATATTTCAAACCAATTTGGGGGTATTTCTTATGCTATGAAAGATAATCAAATAATAATCCTTAAGCAATTCTATAATTTAGAGACATGCAAAACCAAAAATATTAAAAATTTTTTCAATCATTTTCACGAATCTAAAATTTCCAAAATAGTTTTTAGAGTATGAAAGGAAGTGTTAATTCCTTCTTCAGATACTTTAATGGGGTATTTGCTTTCTCTGTACCAGATGGCAAACCACCATACAAAATCCTATATTCAAATACAAATGCATTATTATTTTAATAGCAGTTTCAAAGTGCTTCCTGGAAAATCTAAGTCAATATGTGGTCTAGCAAATTATTTTCTGGTGCATCAGGACCAGATCCAGAATTAGATAAATTCATTTGTATTTTGGTGTGCATGTCCATGAATGCATGCAGATGACTATTATAGGTATGTGTGTGTGTGTATATTTGTGGGAAAAGTTTTAAACAGGAAAACCATTGTCTTCAACTTTGAAATCAAATATGGCAAAACATGTAATTTCCTATTCTCGTACCAATATCTCAAAATAAGTTAAAAAATTTTAATGGGCTTCAGAAACAAATATCAAATAATTATTCCAGTAAGAATTAAATCATTGATTATATATGTATGTATGTTTGTATATAATATATATATCAGACTGAGAAACTACTAATAAGTGTATTTGTTGGATAAGGTGGATACTCCATTGTTAAGAAAAGAAAAAACATAAACTT
This sequence comes from Solenodon paradoxus, assembly GCA_004363575.1. Taxonomy (NCBI): domain Eukaryota; kingdom Metazoa; phylum Chordata; class Mammalia; order Eulipotyphla; family Solenodontidae; genus Solenodon; species Solenodon paradoxus. The sequence continues at coordinate 139,235 of RJWH01003255.1, read as the reverse complement.
AAGTTAAAGATCTTTCTTTCATGATACATATATGGATTTTATACATACCCATCTTACCTTCATCCACAGTTGTCATTGCTTCCTCTGTTATTTGACTTCCTGGTCCTGCTGATGTTTGTGCATATAAATAAAACTTATATCGAGTGCTGAAATTTAAATTTTTTAAAGTCCAGTGTGTCTTGTTGGCAGGGATTTTTAAATCTACCAGAGGGCCTAGTTCATGTGTGTTGTTAACTGTCAATAAGAAATAACAAGTGAATTTCCCATTAATTGTTATAGGAATGTTGTTATAAATAAATTAAATACATGTGTCAACCCAAAATGAACTACTCTGGCCTTTGTACTACTACTCACTCTTCGCCAGATCTATCTAAGTGATAACCTTTTACAGTTCCTATAATATGGCATTAAAAAGGGAAATAGTCTCCATTGGTTTAAAAGCTAGGGGAATTTCATAGCTGAATCACAATAGCATTTCTTATCTGTTTTTGCAGGTGGAGTGGGTATTGTTAAATAACCCCAAATCTTGTCTTTAGAGGTTTTGTGGCACAGATAATCCTCTTCTTACCATTTTCTAGTTATAGGTAATAAAACCCATGTAACCTAACAGGAGTACTGTCCTAACTCCCAATCCTCTAAAGTCTGTATTATTCCACAGATTACTTTTCAGTAGCATATACATCATTTTGTTTTAAAAAGTATGATTTGAAGTCCCTTCTGGAACAATCCTTGAACATACATATATATATTTGACAGCTGTAAGAGAAATCCATCTTGTATTTTAGGATTATAGTTGTGTTGCTTTCCTTTTTAAACTATCTTTCCCCTTCACTTCTCCCGATAACTTACTTGGCTGATATCTTAAGGTATACTCCGTTAAAATGCCATTTGGGTGGCTTGGTGGTTCCCACTGCAAAGTCAGAGAGTCCAGAGTCGGATTAACAATCTTCAGAGAGGATGGAGCACTGGGGACTGGTAATGAGAAGAGAGTCAACACAAAGGCTTTAGAATGTTTCAAAAGTTTTAAATGCCATATTTCATCGTGAACACACAACTCCATTAGGGTTTTGTTTTCTGTAGCTCGTTCTTGTTCCTCACAGCTGAAAATGCATGCTAAAAATCTACTAGGTATCTGTTTAGTGACTCTCCTCTTTTCTTCTTACCCTTTCCATTTAGACTCATTAAAACCACCCTCTTAAAATACAGAAGGACTCTGCCTTTATATGAACCCAAATCAATATTTTAAAAAGAGACAAAGTACTTATTTGTCTCATGAATGGTGCTTTCATAAAAGCAAGTCAGTGACAAAGTGAAATTATTCTAACCAGACCTTTGAGTAGAAGCAGCTGTGTCCTGGGCTATTAACCACTGTTTTCCTCAACAAGTCAGGTGCCTCCAAATAGTCCTAATGCCCTGCCTGCTGGGTTCTGGGCATGAGCCAGCCTGCCTGGGTGCACAGCACTCGTACCCAGAGGGCCGACAGACCTGGTGATGGACAAGAGCTTCCAAGTGGATGCAGCCCAGAGCCTGGCTCTGGGGAAGGACTGTGGGGTGTCAGGTTCTCTATGGCAGAGGCTGACAAACTGCCAGAGGAAACACGCCCCTATCTTCTTTTATCCATGAGGATGATGGATAGTGGCAGCTCTCCTTCATGATGATTCCTCCTCTGCCCAAATACCGTTATCCCTAGGCCAGAAAATGCACCACTGTCTCTCCTACACTCTAGGCAGAAACAAGGAGTCAATCTGAATTTTCCCTGCCTCGTTTTCTGATGGCATACTTCAGAAGTGTCCATGTCCTGGGACAGTAAATCTGTCAGTTCCACTTCATTAATCTCCACGATCCCATTCCCTGTTCTCTCTGCCAACGTCCCCTTTCAGGCTCTCAGTGGCCTTTGCCTGGGTCTAGAAAGGTCCTGGCACATAGTTCCCCAAACCAATGAGTGGTAACTGAATTTTAGAGAACACAGATCTCTGAGAATTTGATGACAGCTATCCATTCTCCCACAAAAGTACACACATTTTACATGTAATTTTAGAGCTTTCACAGAGCTCTGTAAATCCACTTGTGATGAGATGGGAGCTGGATCCCGCCTGATCTGAGAGGCTGCTGGACAGCTACCACCTCAAGTCCTTCCACCAGGAGCCAGGACAGGATCCATCTATGAACTGCTTTTATCAAAAATACCTAAGGAATCCACAGGCAGCTCATTTTTGACACTGGTTTGATGTAAAATGCGAAATAGGTAAAGGCCATTTTAGTGCCTTTTCAAATCCCTATTTTTCTCCCTCACCCACTAGTTCCCATATCCTGTGCCCCACTCCTTTGGCTCCCTCCCTACAACAATCTGTATTAGGCTGTCTCTTCCTCCCCACTTAAGGTGATCGGAACTTACAATGACTAGTCCCTTCTCTTTCCCACCCATTTTGTCATGACTTCCAACCTTCTAACTCGGTGCAACTTCAAAACAAACTCTGAAGGGACACTGAGAAAGAAGTCCTAGAAGTAAATTTCAGTTTGTGAAATATATTCCTTTCTAGGTGTATTTTCTTAGATCACTGCATTTAGTTCTCATGCCTTTCAGATGTGGTAACTGTGACTGAGAAACTTACACAACTTACTTCAGAAAGTTAATGACCAAATAAACATCAAATTAGTAGGTTTCTGACCATGCGAAGAAATTTTTGAGAAGAGGTTGGAGGGCCTTCCCTATATGCTAGATCCATTTTGCCATTTTGTGTGTGCTATGGGGAAATATAATTTGGCTTCAGAGTATCATTTATTTGAAAGCTTCTCAGGCTCTACCACAGGTTCCTAGGATCTTAGAGACACATCCACCCCATACCTCCTTCTGGAGTATTAAAGACTTGGTCCGGGCTGGCTGGACCCTCTCCTTTCCCATTGACCACTCGGACGTTCAGTAAGTAGTGGCTAAAGGGTATCAGCCCAGGCAACATGCCATGGGTCTTGCTGCCTTGGAAAGTGAGGATCTTTTTCTCAAGGTGGCGTCTTTTTCTTTTAAACGAGCTTTGTACTTTCCAGTAGTAAATCTGAAACAGAAAGCAAAAGTCAGGGATATACAAGAGAGCACAGAAGATTGCTCATGCACACAAAATTAGTTTTGTTTTCTTTCCAGAATATTCCCTTGGTGCATTTTAGAAGACTTCTGGCAAAACTAACAGATAACAATTCTGAGGCATGATAGTAGAAGCCCACAGATAATGAATGAAGTTAAATTATGACTCTGTGATAAAGCTATTCTATACCACTTCGTGGAAGGAATAAGCAAGCCCTTGAATAAGGTCTTCTCTTTGATGAGAAAAAAAATCTCAATTCATGTTGAATGAAGATGTGGTTTGGCTTAAAGTCATGATTTCCAAGGACCTATCACAATGTTAAGTGAGGGCTTATTGTATAAGTAAAACAAATGGACCAGTATGAGACCCATGAAGTTCTCTCCAGAACAGTGAAGACAATAGGTTAAGTGGGCATGCCGTGGTGGCTGTAGGTGCACCTTGGCAGAGTAGCCGTTAGTTCAGCTACCTCCAGACAAGCGCAGTTCACGTACATCCCAAGGACCCAGGTTTGAATCCTGGGTCCAGGGAGAACAATCAAGATGAGCAACTAAATTAAAAAAAAGTGCTTCTTCCTTGTCTCTCTTGATGACTGCCTGCCTACTCATTTTCATTGCTGCCTGCACCTTTCCTTTAAAAAAAAAAGAATAAAGAAAAAAGTGACCTCTAAGGGGTCGGGATTAGGAAGCCAAAGGAGTGATTTTTTTTTTGGCTACAACACAGTTCTTTGATCACCTAGCAATCAAAAATCTCTATGAATCAGTCTTTCTGTGCTTCCCAAGCACAGAGATACAAAGATAATCAGCATTCAAAAGAGTGACCCAGTTGAGGCTATATGACCTTATTTGAAGCTTTCTTTTTTTTAAATTTCTCAGTTTTTTCAGGATAATTTTGTGTGTCCCATCTATGTGGTCAGTACTGCTTTAAAGCTAGGTGCATAGATTATATTCTAGGTTTTAAACAGCTTTCTTCATTTTGTCCACGTGTTCATTGTTTAGTTGGCAGAATGCTGATTTATTTGTGAGAAACGTGGAGAAAAAGACCTTTCCCCTTAACTTTAGATGCAATGAGATTTTGATTCAATTCTCGCTGGGTTCTTTTCTGTGCCACCTGAGGTGATAAACCCGATCAGCTACTGAGGCCTCTATCAATCTAGAGAGAGCAACTGGCCTCCACTGATGGCTGTTACTAGAGAAGGGCTGCGAAGAGCTGCTCCACTTGCCCGATAGCCTTGTAGGTGTCCTCGGATGCTTTTTAGGGGTACAGGGTCCCAGTGAACCTCTGCTAACGTGCTGTTCACCACGTCCACGTGCACATTTCCTGGAGACACCATTGGAACTAGGGGAAGACAGGAAGGGAACAGAAGTATCGATGTTATTTTGAATTTCATGGTACTGTTAATAATTCTGGCTTAACATATGCCCCAGAGTCCTGTTCTACAGATCTCAAGGATCAAGATAATCAAGGACTTTGTTCATTTGACTTGTGAGAACAATGATTCTTTTTAAAAACGTAATAACCTTTAACATACTGTTCTTACTATTTATATAACAAGCTGTTTAAATTCAGAAGCGTTAAGCCTCCTTCCTTCCCCATCTAATCACCTCTGGAAATGCTCTTGGCTTACACTGTGGTAAGTCTATTTTTCAGGGGAAATCTAACCAAAACAGCACCAGATACTTACGGTCTTCTCCAGAATGTCCCGTGACTACAGCTGGTTCTGGAGCAAACCCCACGTCATTCAGGGCCTGAACTTTTATCAAGTATGGAATAAAGGTTTGTGTGCCAGACACAATATATTTGGATACATTTGCCACGACCACAGATGTCCATTCATCATCACCATCTTTCTGGCGCCAGCTAACTTTGTACCGAAGGCCTGGCCCATTAGATTCAAAACCATTCAAGGGCTACAAGAAAAGCCAAATAATCAGAGCTTATGAAATAGACCGACGGTGCAAACTTTTACTGGAATAGCAAATTCAATTCTCAGACTTAAAGGCAGTGAGCACTAAAACACTAAAACACAATCTATTAGCAATTTTCTCCAGGGATCTTCATTTTTTCCCCTATCGATGAGATTCAAAGCTTGTTAGAGATCAGCATTTCAAAGGTTGTTTATTTCTACTTTGAAGTAGTCAATACCACATAAATCTCTCAAACTCTAGCATCACAGTTGAGGGTGGGTGACTTCTAAAATATTTTAATTTTATAGTTTCCTTTATATATTCCTGTTTGTGTGACAGTATATTATTGTCTATTTTCACTTTGAGATGGCAGCTTATGAGCTATTTCTTTCTTTATTCAAAGAAAAGGTTGGTTTGTCAGGCTTGTCATTCTATCCCAATTCTACATGTAGAAATGTATAAAAGTATGCATAAAATGCATGCATGTATGGATCTATATGAAATAAATTTTAAAATCGCATAAATAAATACATGTTAATTTTCCAAGACTAGAAAATACAGATAAGCCAAAAAAAAAAAAAAAAAAAAAAAAAAAAAAAAAAAAAAAAAAAAAAAAAAAAAAAAAAAAAAAAAAAAAAAAAAAAGAGAGAGAGAGAGAAGGTCCAGGAGGGAGAAGGGGAAAGGAAAGGGAGAGGGAAGTCAGGAAACAGAAAGAAGGAGGCGAAAAGAGAAGAAGTTGATTAGTGGGAATAACTTGCCTTACGATAATGATATAAAACCTAGCATTTCTTGAGCACATATGTGTATGAACTATTTCAATCTTATGATGTTGGTTTTGTATTTATTCCCATCATGCAGACACATCGGGGATGTTAAACAATTGGCTTACATGGCCATAATTTTGGTGAGCAGCAAAGCTGGGGTCTGCACCCTGTTCTCTCAGGATCGAGTTTTAAACTACTACCTAATAGTGCCTAGAAAGATATATAATATGTAAGCTTTTCTCAAAATAGGTGAACTAAGATTTTAATACAGATATTTAAAAACAGTGTTTTCTTCCCACTTTAAAACAGACCAGGGTAAGCTGAGATCTTCATACGTATATAGCTCACCTTCCATGTAATCACCAAGTTATCGGGCTCTGATCCGAGGCCTGCCACAGCTGTGGGATTTTTATCTGGTTCTAGAAGTTAAGAAGCCACATATATGTAAGCTTTTCAAGCCGTGGAAACCTTTCTTATTTTATTTCATATCACAAAAGATCCACTTCACCTGTAGCTTTAGTCAAATACTGCTCCGAGTTCTTGCTGGGCAAACTCCTCCCAAGGCTGTTGACAGCCATCACTCTGAAGGAGTAATTCACATAAGGCGACAGCTGCAGTTGGGCTGTGGTCTGCGTTCCTGAAACTTCAGTCTGGTAGTGCCACAGCCCTGCTTCATGCATTGCATCTTCATATTCAATGATGAATTCTGGTCACGACATACACACAACACAAGTAACAAACACCAGACAGTGAATTCAGTCATTCAAGGTGGAGGTTGCTAGGACAAGTAATAAGACAATCTATCAAAAGCAGTCAAATGTGGTTTCTTTCACTTAAAAAATTCCATTAGAATATTTTGATTTCAGAGTTCTATCATTTTCAATACATAAGCAAACCCAGTAATATATGGTATTCTTTCTCTAGCCTGCTGAGTTTCATTATTTAAAAACACAAACCTGTTTAGAAGTGATCCACATATCCCTAGGAAAGTTTAAATATATGAAAAGACAGCAAATTGTTTTTCATAACAAGAGAGGTTAAATACAGTTTGATAACATTTTTCACTAAACGGATTGGCAATGATCAAAAGTTTATGGCCTGCCCTGGTGGCCTAGCAGATGGGGTCACTGGATGTAGTCCATGCACATCCCAAGGACCGAGGTTTGAAACTAAGGGACCAGTGGGAAAAACTAAGATGAACAACTAAATGAAATGAATATATGTTTTTTCCTTCTCTCTCCTCTTGCCTGCCTGCCTACTTGCTGTCATTCCTGCCTACACTTTCCTTTAAAAAAAAAACAAAAAACGGTTCAGCCACTTTGTTGACTATGACACAGGGAAACAAATATTCTCAGACTTTGTGGGGGTATAAATTAATACAATTTCTATAGGGGACAATTTAGAACAATTAACAGTAATTAATTCAGCTTTTAATTGAGAAATTAAACTTCTAGCATTTTATTGTGAATAATTGTGCTCATGTACATGTGCAAAAACAGATGAAGAAAAAAAATTCACATTCCAACACTGTTTGTAACTGAGAAAAGCTAACGGCAAATACCCTAAATGTTTCATCAGTAGGACATTGATTAAGTAAATTATGGTATATCCACACAATGGAATACTCTGGAGCTGTATAAAAGAATGGGGCTGCTTCATAAGTACTGAAACAGAATGATTTCTAAACTACATTCATAAGTGATTTCAAAATACATTGTTAAATTTATTATTTTATATTCGAAAATGTATTGTTAATATATTGTTAAGCACGATTAAGTGCATGTTAGATACCATGCTGTGTAAAAATAAAAGTATGAACTATGACAGATTCACGTACGAATACACTCGAACATACATGTATTATTACCTCTTAGGAGACAGACACCAGTAACACTGGTATTGCCCAAGAATCAGAGGTAAGAGGACGATTTACTTTTCAGTGCATACTCTCCTGCAGTTACTAATATTTTCTGGTCTGAACAAGTTTCACCCTTGTTTGTAAAACGTATTTAGGTCTTCATTAATTCCCTAAATTGCCTCACATGTGCTATGTATCAAGATATGAATAACAGACATGAAGATGAACTAGAAATATTCTGTGTTGCAGTACTCCCGAATTAAGTGCTGAGAGTTCTCCTTTCAATCTATATTAATTTGCTTGTGATCTCCAGTCTCACAAACAGATGACTTTCACATTTCTATCTGCAACCTCTATGTCTCCCCTGAAATGCAGAATTGGATACTTAATTGCTTGCTCAACAACTTCACTTGTTGGTCTGTTACAGTATCTCACACTGGAACTGATCAAGACTGAGGCCAATGGTTCTCCCCAAATGCTAGTGACAACTCTGGTCAAAAACCTGGAAGGCCTTCTTGACTCCTCTCCTTTACATTCCATTGGCTGAATCTTTAAAACATATGCAAAATCTGACCAGTTTTTCAGCACCACCATCTCTCTCAGTCTATCAAGCCGCCATTATTGCATGAATTATTTCTAACCTATTGTGAATTATTGTATAACTTCCTACCTCACAATTTTCCAAACTTTCTCAATTCATGATTTGTTTAGTATCTTGATCATTTTTCTCATGGGTCCCTTAGACCAAAAGAAATACCTAATATTTCCATAAAGTTGTTAGGTCCAGGCAACTTAATAATTATTCAAGATTTTTAACTTTTTAATCTATTGGCAACTCCATAACTTTTCAAACTTTGTAAAGAGATCGGATACCACCTTCCTTTCCTCATTTTCCATTTCACTGATTTTCACAAGCTACTTACTTTTTTTTTTATTACAGAAAAGGCTGTGCAGAGATCTGACTCCATGTCATCAGTATGATCTAGCAGTATGAAGCCGAAACTGTAAAGTGCCTCAGGATAGTATTTCTCGTGGAGTCTGACAGACATCACCGTTTTTCAAATATCAAACTTTAAAGCTAAGAAACTTTATAATATCCCGGGGCACCCCTATGAGTTTGCTGAAGTTTCACAAGGTACTTCAACACTGTTTAAAACCTGTCTTTGAAGTGTTCTGAATGGTCATTAAATCTATCTATAATAAGGCAAATGAGTCTACATACTTGTAATAGGGCTATTGTTGTCATCGCCTGGGGTCCATGACAGCTGAACACTTTTGTCGAGTTGATCCGTCAATTCCAAATCAAAGGGAGGATTTGGAACGTCTGTAGACCAAACACACACATCATATCAGCCATGGCCCCCATGAAGGTCTGCTTTACTCACAAGGCTACTCGCACAGGGGACATCTTAAAGACACAGCGCACTTCATGATCAATGAGCATGCAACTGAGATGAAATGAAAACACCTGAGCTTGCTGGATACACACAAGCACCCCCATGACAATCCATCAATGAGTTCTGTTTTTTCTTTTTCAAGTGGAACCAAATCATTGGCAATCCAGCCCAGTGAAGTGGGTGTGTATGTTTCCCCAGCACTCAGTATATGTCTCTCATGAACATGGATGAGCACAAACAGAAAAAATAATGTGAAGCTTAATTTCTAATAAGTGGGAAACAAGAGAATAGCAGATGCTAAAAAAAAGAAAACAAGGGCAGACAAATGTACTCAATTGTTTTCACTGAAACACATTAAATTATAGATTTGGGGGCTCCTGAACAGTATGTTTTTAAGGGAATTCTAAAACTGATGCTATAAGCAGCCCTCAGTATGCATCCCCTATGCAGATGCTTGATGTAAGAGTAAGGGGAATTGGCGGGGTGTTTACTCTCATAGGACACCAGGGTCTAAACACCTCTTCTGATGGTGCTTGTGAGCTCCTCGGTGTTAATGTTACACTGGACTTTTTCCCAACCTGGCTTCTGGAAGTAACTCTGGCCTTGGGGAACAAGAGCTTATATATATATATATATATATATATATATATAAATATGGGCACTTCTTTCTAACAAAGAAGCAATAAATAAGTGTCTTCAGTGGCACAATTAAAGATACTCTGTAAAATCCTGAGGTTTTGCCACAAAATTAATTTTTGTATTTATGTGTTAAATAAACATGAGTTTTCTTTAAACAAAAAATATTTCTGGAAATCATTATGATTTATTTTCCAAAATCAGAAAAAAAACCACAATCTGAAAATGCTCTTTTACTTTCTAGTCTTTCTTTAGTGACATCATTTATTAATATCCAGGGAAAAGTTTTCTCTGATGTAAAGGTTCTAAACATTCATTGGTTTTCCGGTACATTCCTTTACAATTGGATCCCATAATAATATTTATTTTTCCAAAGCCACTTTGAATAGACTTAAACAAAAACCTAATTTGTGGAATATTGGGAATAGCTTTTTCATTCTGTAAAATGTGATGACATAAGAAAGCACTATGCTACTTTACAAGGGAATCATATCAAAGAAAGAACTTGATCATATGAAGTGGCTTTATAATAACAAATGAAATATTCAGAAATTAGAGGTAATTATTCAGTGAGAAGATCCAGTGTTATGATGAAGAAATGACTGATAGCAGTAAATGGGCAGCGCATGACAAAGCTCTTTTCCTTAAAGAAGCACAATGATGTGACAGAGAAAATAAAGAATGAATATTTTCTGCAGGTGTGAAATTGTTTAACAGAAAATAGAGAAAGAAGACTCATATTAGTTTACCGTAAATGGGAGCTGGTGTTGGAGTAGGAGCTAGAAAGACATCAATATAAAGGATTTTAATCAAAATTAGTAGTGGAAAGATACGAGATTGCACAAGAAGACAAAGATTGAACATGACCAAGATTATAAAACTAAGTCTTATGCTGCGCTGTGAGACATGACATGGATAAACATGCAGTAATAATTTGGGGAGAAATGCTTCAACTTTAAATAAAAGTAGATTACTTTCCCCAATTTTCTAATAAAAATATCATAATATTCATAACCATCATTTTATTCTAAGGTTTCTACAGAGCATACTTACAATGAAATTAGTGCCTCAAAGGCATCTTGGAAAGAAGGAAAATGTGAGTCTCTAACTCATCTATGAAACTGTATATCTATAACAAGCAAACATTTAATGCTGGCAATTTTCAAACAGTAACAGAGTAGTCATTTTTGTTGTATATGTTCTGGTTCTTACCAACAACATCAAGCCCAGCACTGGCAGAAACAATGTCCAAAGTTGTATTGGCTACACACGTGTAGGTCCCACCATCATGGTCACTTACATCATCTATCACCAAATGATCCTTGTCAATAGTGAACCTGTGAACACAACATATTCAGAGCAGCTGAAATGGGCATCCAACCACACCTTTGGAGTGCTCGACTGTCATGAAAGAAACTGAATTTCATAAAAGAGAAAGATGATCAAGATAATAAACATTAGATACGATGCACATTATTTTGATATTGGTTAGTTGGAGAACAATTAGAATGAATTTAGACTCTTGGATTAGAAGGGATATCAAGTCATCTGATCCATGGCTTCCATCCATGCCTCTGGAACTTTCAGAGTTTCCTTAAAGACCCGGAGTATCAGAGGTGAGGAGGGGACAGCTCCAGTTATCACTTTTCGAGAGCTTTCCTAAGGTTTCTGCTGCCAAGAACCATTGGAAAACCACTCATTCAGCACAACTGCTAACAAAGTACATATTTTTAAATAATTTACTATTTACTACAGAAACTGTGTATCAATTCTCCATATGCATAAACTTTGATAGCAAAAGAAAATGCAAAGAATAGCAATCAGCTTTATCAGCAGAAACAAGAAGATTTACATCAGCAATCACAACAAAGAGCATTTGTGGGCATGAAAAATTACTCAGTGGGTCAAAAATTCATGTAAATAAGATTCATGTATGATTTTTAATGAGGCTCCATAAATCAGCTGTCTGTATAGGAAATTCCCAAGTTAAAGCTTTAGTCAGCTAACAGTCATAACTCCCTATTTCCTTCTCATTTTTTCTCCACTCATTCCTTAAAATAGGCCAGCGGAAGTGTAGACTAGATGGAAACTCTGGGCCTATAGAGAAGACCACAAAGTTATCTGGGGACATTAACCAGCAACAAGGTACTATTCAGGCACCTTTGCAAATGGACCACAGAAATCATGTCCTCAAGACAGCATTCCTCCAACTGGCAGCAGTATGCACACTTGTAGCCACCCTGGGACCCTAAAATGCAAATCTGTGTTCTTCGGTAAATTTCAGGCTTCCCTGAAAAGTGGTATGACCTTCTATTCTGGGCTAAAGGACCGCAATATTTTCAGGCTCTTTAAAATGCTTTTCCCTGCTTTATTTTTTCTTTCTCTTTCTACTGGTTTCAGGTTAAAAAAAAACACAAAAGGAAATTCCCTTTCAAGTAAAGACTAGTAGCCTTTAAAATACTGACAAGAATTTAGGCATACTCTTGCGATTAAAGGATCATATTTCTGCTTATTTGTACAGTGGTAATGAAAACATCTGTTGAGACTTCTCTTTACAAGATGGAAAACAATGGACATGGTTCAAGGCTTGAAAGGTTTTTCCCATCCTGAATTACACAGGAGACCAACACAAAAAGATACACAAACATTCTCAGGATCTTATTTCAATAATCCCGATACCTTTGTAGGCCTGCACATTTTACAAGCAGGGAGAAAATATGCGTATCTATTTTGGATGCAGCAGACTTCAGAAACTTGAAAAACATCACCGTTAAGTCACTAGACCATAAACCTTTAGTTCAACAGCTACTCAAAGAGAAAGGAAATAAATCATCTTCAAATACCTTCCATCATCAGGCAGCTCACCACTGTCCTTCAGCCATAGGACAGTGGGGACTAAGGTGTGATCATGTTTCACTTTGCATTCAAAGGACACTGTGCTCCCTCTTTGCACAACTGCATGTTCAGGCTGTTTAACAATCCTCGTCGGATCTGAAATTTAAAGTTACTGTTATCTACTGGCAAAACCAGAGAATCTGCTTAAACTCATCCAATACTTGAAAAAGTGTCATCACCTCTGCCTTACCTTTGATTTCTAGGTGAACTTCATTCTTTGCTATTCCTAACTTATTCCTTGCAACACATGTGTAAGTTCCTGTATTGTCCTTTTGAGTCACAGGAATTTCCAAAGTTCCATTTTCATGTAAAACATAAATCTCTTCATGAAGAGCACTGCCTTTAGTTCCTTTAAACCTTCATTACAGAAATGATCATGAGAAAAAAATCCTAATTTAAAGTCAGGCATAAAGGGCCTCATGCCAGGCCTACACGACCATGAATAGTATTGTATCTTATACATCATATCTTGATGCATTAGCGAGTACTGAGTGCAGTGGGATTTGGACTCTGCACAAGCCTACTGCATGCTTGAAAGTCCATGTTAAAGACAGGACATAAAACTGGGGAATTCAATACTAGCGCTTGAAGAATTAGGATGACACTACCATCTACCAATTCTAACTCTAATTTTCATGATGAGAGACTAATAAGTTAATAAAAATGTAATTATACTCTCTATCACTAAATAATGACAAAAGTAGGCATAATAAAGACCGCTTTTTTGACATTTGACATTTTTCCAACTATTGGCAGCCTACAATTCTAAAGAGATTCTGATATCAAGGTTAGAAGGGTTGTACTTTTGAAATAGGAGAATATTCAGGGAAGAACAGAAAGCACATATATACTCGGCTTCTGGATGAATTCTGACAGGACATGAGATGTGAGGATGGATGAAAAGGGATGAGGCAAAGCCAACCTCGACAAAGTGTTAACCCTGCCACCTTAGTGGGGAAATCATCTGCCCAGCACTGTGCTTCTCCCCTTTGGGGTAATGATGGAGACCTGGGGAAACTGTCCTTTAATTCTAAGCATAGTTTTAATCTCACATGAGTAGGCAGAGTCCAGCATAGTGGCACCTGATATATCAATAAATGACTGTTCCAGTTTTCTGTGTCCCATTCTCTCTGAGTTGTTGCCTAACCTAGCCCTGTCTCTTACAGTTCACACTAAAATAAACAAGTCAGGACACGTCAGGAGTGGCCTATGAAGCGAAGATCCAAAGTGGAGGTGTAAGGACATGGGAGGGTTTGGTTGGATCCAACTCAGGAAGCTCAGGGGACAGGCAATGAAGATGAACACCGGTACTAATAAATGTTGTGTCTGAGTTTCTGGAACTTCCCCACCCCCTGCCCCCAACCCCAAATGACATTTTATTTTCAGGGAAGGTCCCCTGACTAGTCCCTCCAGCCACTATTCAGGCAGTGTCAAGTAATGACCATGGCATTATAAAATTTAGCAGCCTTAAATTTTTTCAAAAACATTTACATATACCACCAAGGTTCACTAAGTGTGCTAAGTTGATTATACATGCGGAAGTGTTTAGCACAGAAAAGCAGTTAATACATATTTGTGGGTGAACTTAATCATTAATAGGATGGTTAATAGGACTTTTTCCCTGACTGTTCTGTCTGACCAATATATTGAGGAATTTGAAGGTGCTAGCACATGTAAATATTAAAAACAAATAGGGCCATGACTCACCATTCAATCGTAGGCAGAGGAGACCCAAAGGAAGCACAATGGAGTAAAGCAGGCCTGTTTGCAATGACCTGATAGAGCGTGCTTGCAGATGTAAGGATGCGTGGTGGCTCAGCTAAAATAGATTTTAAAGAGGTAAAGTAAATATTAAAACAAACGTTTAGGTCCACCATGTATTTTATTGCATTTTTTAAGGACAATGAAATTTAAGCACACCAGTATGTCTCTCCTCTTTTGTTCTCTATCAGGTATGATCCCACTAATCACTCAAGGTGGAAAAATGCAATTTTGCTTGCTCTGTCTCAGGTTCCACACCTTACCCATGCACAATCTTTTAATAATTTATTTTTCTGCATCTCTTTTTACATTGCAAGTCCCTTGCAGGCAGGAAGTGCATCTTTTTGTTTTCTCCCCAGAAACTAGTACGGTATCTGGTTCAAAGATAATGGCCAACTACATTTTTGTTAAATGACTGACCCATCATAATGCAGGGTTATAAAAATAGGGATGGGTGGGTGGGAATAGCTGGCAGAAAGTAGCAGTGTTAACGACTAAAAAACAGAAGAAATCAGAAACTTAGGTTGCTTCCTAAACATCCACCAATATCTTCACTGGTCAACTCTCCCTGTAATTTACTCCTCTTCATTTCAAGCAAGAAGGGTAAAAAAAACCAAGTATTAGTTAGCTTCCTGAACTTAATTTTGTTTGAAAAAAAAAAAAAAGCCTACTAAACTCTAAGAATTAAAATATAACCCCTGGCACCATGAACAAAATTTTCACAAAATTTTTAGTAAATTTGGTATTCTGGTAGTTTTATTCAATGTGAAAAATACAGGGTTCATATAATCCAACCATTTCAGAATATTTGAGGATGTGACAGCTTTCTAAATATGTCACCATGAATGAATAAATAAATGGACACGTATGACCTGGATGATGGCCAAACATTATTAATACTCGCTGATATATTTTTAAAAATCAGTATTATGAAATTGTTATTCAACTTGTCCATTTCTAAGGATGGGATGGCAGTAACATTCAGTTAGAAATAGTAGAACTAATGCTGTTTTGAGGGTTTTGACACTGTCTATCTGCGCGTGGAGTAGCGCATTTGATTATTTCTATAATGAAGAATCTGTCTTTATAAAAACTGTGTTATGAAAGAACATTATGACAAGACTATAATACCCAACAGGGCAAAGTTGGTACTTCATCTTATTTATCTTCATACGTCCTTTACTGGTCCAAGTACTACACATTGAATACGGTAGATACATTTTTGCTGAATGAATGGAAAATAGCAGCCATTGATTTAATTTGCAGTGTCTTTAATAAAGGAAGAGCTTACCCAGCACATTCACAAATGCATTTGCCAGTAAATATCCATATTCATTAGAGGCATTGCACTGATACACGGCACTTGACCTTTCTTGAACATTTGAAAAAATAATGGTATCACCATCAATTTTTCTGCTGGGGTCATCAGGGGCAACTGTTTGAATATAAACATAGAAAGTATATATTTATTCCTCTTTGCATAAAAGATGTATATTAAATAAGCAGAACTTGAGGCTACATTATAGCAAATAAAACAAAAAGTTTAGACGGATCTAGGTACATGCAGGAAAGCACTCAGCCCAAGACATAAACCATAATTTTTCTAACTCTGAATTCACTCATCACTTATCAGCATGTGTATATATCCATCTTGACGTAAGTGAATTGATTCTGTAAGACTGAACATTACTTTCAGAGATGCACAAAGATAAATGCAAACGTAAGGCAAAATTGCAATACAAATTCAGGAAAGCATTGCCTTGTTCACAAAGAAGCAGTAGTTATTTGAGAAGGAAGTTACCTAATGAGAAAAGATAGCAAAGGCTAGTTAAAATATAAAAACCCTCTAGCTCATCCTGTGTGTCTTTTAAGAACCTTTAATTGAATTAATGAAGTATATCAACAAATATCAAGCTAATGGTTAAATGTGAAGTTATTTTCCTACTTTGGAAATTCCTGAGGCTGAAATAGAAAAAAATCATGTAAAATTTGTCTTAATGACAGAGAAATTAGAAATGGAAATAAATTTCCTTTAAAGATTTACATTTCTCTAAATCTCCTAAGTACTTAGAAAAATTTTAAGACCAAAGTCAACCCTCATTAAAGTGTACTGGGACTGGTTTGATAACATAAGTGGAAATTTAGGTCAGGGCATGCCTAAAAATTTGGAATTGCTGTGATATTGGAGATTAATTCTTTTTTGTGGATACGGAATCTTGGGCTATGACCTTAGATTGCTTTCAAGCACACCGAAAGGGGTAGTAAGTATCTGTCTTGGCATGTTGATCAAAATCGAAACTAAATGACAGCATCCTTTCTCTAAAACTGCTCCTGCAACTTGAACCACTTAAGAAGTCCTTTATTTCATTATAAACACCATTTCTTCTTTTTGATGGCAAGAAAAGAATGCATCTCAGACAAATTTTCACTTCATTTAGGCTCCTTTATCACTTCAAAGTCTAAAATAGTTGGTTCCTCTATGGTTTATCATCTCACTTTAATAAAAATAAACCAGACTACAGTTATTCATTCTTGTTTTACTACACATATTCAAAGCATTGTGCTCAATCATTCTGTGTAAGCTTTCCTACTACTGCTTTAACAAGTTACTACAAACTTAGTGGCTTAAAACTGCACACATTTACTATCATATAGTTCTGTAGGTAGTTGTTAGACACTCTGATCACAATCAACAGCTAAGTTATGAAATTATCTTAGATACTCCAGGTAGTTCATTCAACCAGTGACAGGGGTGTGCTAAGATACTTTAGCTCACATCTGCATTTATGACTCTAATAATTTAAAACTGCTTTACGGAGCATGTTCCCAGTCAGAAGGTCTAAGTCCTTTTTTAACAGGGTACAGATTTCATCAATAAATGACAGCAGAGGACAGACATGTCACCCTGGCCTAGGAAATGAACACCAGCTCGGTGGGCAGCCAGGTACCCCGAGGCTGCAGCATTCCACAGGGCAGCCCCTGTGCTTTGTTCCAGACCCAAAGTCTAGGATGACTGGGGTCTTTCTCACTCACATGTTCTCAGTAATGTCTGCCCACTGCCTCAAGGCTTGGGGAAGAAGAACATTTCTGAAGTCTCTTCCTCTGTAAACTATTCTTTCATTTCTGGACCCAGCACTTGAGGTTTCAGTGTTGGGCCTCCTCAGAGGACTCTCAGTGCCCACTGCATGCCCATTCTGCCTGAACCTCTGTGGACATGCCAGGCAATACAGGGCCAGCGTGCTGGGCACCTTAGAGGGAGCTGAGGCCTGAGGAAAACTCTAAGCTGATCTCTCTGGGTGGTGGCAGACGGTGAGAACCCCTCACGACTCTAGATGGACGGAGCGCACCTTATGCTTAGTGAAACAAGTCAGAAGGACAAACATCAGATGATTTTATACATGTGGTACATAAAGAAACCAAACAAAGGGATGAACTAAATAAAACAAAAATAACTTTTAGAGGCTAAGACCAAATTATTGGTTTCCTGAAAAGAAGGAAAGGGGGTAGGCAAATAAAAATTAAATCATTAAAAAGCTTTTATGTACCTCACAGTTGCAGTTTTCTTTGTTCTCAACTCTTTTTGATGTTATTCTTTATCTGACAGGCATCTGATTATATCTCTAGGACTTGCTAGCTTACTTTAAACTTTCTTTAAACAGTCAGAGGCAGTGGTCTTCAAATACTTGTTTTTGGTCAGGTCTTTCAGGATCAAATAAACCCTTTAGGTAAGAGTAGCAAATAAGCATCATTCTCCATAGGGGCTGAGGCTATATTTTCCTTAAGCACTTACTAAAGAAACAGAAAGAAATCCTGAGGATGTCACGACTACATATGGAGATTCAGTGTTTGGACAAAGAGTGAAATCACTGCTGCAGAGATATTCAAAGCCTTAGGGCTCTGTGCTGACTACTGAGTAGGAGCAACCCAAATTGTCTAAAGGAACAACTGTTAATTCTGGTAATTTCAATTACTATGCATACACTCTGGAGAAAGAAACTAAGAGCTCAGACTCAGCACATTACCTTAAAGGCCCCAGGGTAAGGTCCAGAACTGCTGTGATAGCCTCTGACAATACTTTCTTCTAAACTAACTCCCCCAACAGGCTGGACAAGACCACACATGCTTCCACCACTTAGATAATGAGAATCATAATAATTAGTGCCACCTTGCATGTCTATCAATTTTTAAAATACTTTTTATATCTATTGCAGAATTTATTTTGAAAAGAGCATTGTGAGATAGCATATGCATTTTAGAGATGAGATACTAGATACTAGAGCACTTAATGTCTTGTTTAACATGAGATTAACGCTCCTATTTTCTGAGTTAGTCAACTTTATAAACATCTGAAATCTGAATATTCAGATATAGTGCAGAACAAATCTTTGGGTGAAGAGCTGAGTTTTCCTTTTTATCTACTTACATCATCTCCTTTGAGGGGGATGAAATGGGGCCCTTCACTCAGTTAAGTGTTACTGGCTTCCCATATCTCCCCTCCTATGTGAGCAAAATACATAATAGTAGCAGGAGGAAGTCTTCTATCCATGCTTACTCCCTTCATTCCTTCCCTTCTTCATCTCTCTTAACAAAAAAATGGCATGATCTTATATATGCTTCATGTAGAAGAATCTGAGAGATGCACAATTCATATGTGGGACAATGAAAGATCTTAAGCGTTAAGCTCTCCTACTGTTTCCTAGGACAGGGTCTTGGACACTTTCTGTTTGGTCCTGGGTTCTAGGCCCACACCCTCCCAGACATTGAAGGTCTCACAAGAAAACCAAAGTTCTTTTTAGGCACTAGCTCTCTACAGCTGTGTTCTTTTTCCTCATTTCTGTAAATTACTTTATAAGTATTTTAGTTGGTTTTAGATAAATTCCGTATTTAGTAAGTCTGGTTTTTTGCTTCACAGAAAGTTTAAAGTGTTTGGTCAGTCCTGGGGAGGCAGAACTTTGAAAGACTTTGAGAGAGGCGTTCACAAGTGCTTTGTTGTTGTTGTTTTTTTGTAAGACATTTATTTATTTTCCCCACTGGCCCAGTCTCAAACCCAAGTTCTTGGGCTTTATGCAGCATGTCTTTTTAGCCACCAGGGTTATGCCCTTAGATGCTTTTTGAGTTTATTCTAACAGTTTTGTAAAATAGCAGTTCCCAGGTCAGACAGGTACAGTCACAAATCAACAATACTGTATTTTGATAACATAATGCAAGTCTTGCCCTCCCTCTCTCTGATTCCACTTCTCCTTTTATAGTAGTATGTGCACTTGGCAACCAGAGCCTGCAGAGGTGGGTGGAGAGAGTCTCAAGGTCCTTAGGTAATCACCCCCAAGTCAGGAGTGGGGAGACTGTGCCTGCTAGTCTAGTCTCCTGATAGTATCTGTAAGTATCTGTAAGTATCTGTAAGTTCCCTGTCTGAGGACAATGCAGAGATACAGCTGTTTCCCATCTCCCACTCTCAGCAGCTGGTCTAAGATTTTGGAAGCCCCTTGGGAAGAAGGTATCCTCAAGCCAGCTTGAGGTCTCGGATAACTTCTGGGGCCTGCCCTAGGCTAACTTGAAGTTTAGGAAACCTGACCATGCCATTTCCTTGACAATTCCATGCCATGGACACACGGCAGCAGATCATGCTTCCTTGTGCCTCCTCTCGCCTCCCTGCCACCCTGCCCCTGTGCCCCATCACCTCGGGGTACATATTTGGGAGCACAACTCAGCAAACGCAGATGAGAAACAAGTCCTGGCTCTGCTTCCAGAATGTTCTCCAAACTTCAAAGGCAATTCTGTGTAGGGCTTCCCAATTCATGGGGACACTATCAGCAGGGTTGAAAGGAGAGAGGTATAAGGCTCTTTGAACTTTTCCTGAGTTTTCAGTCTTCTTCCTCATTTACTTTTTATGAATTGGGGAGGTTAATACATGGTGTGCATAGGGAGGGCTCACTTTGAACTTCGCTGTTTACAACTTTGTGTCTAGTCAAGAGACCACTCAGCAGAAGCTGTAAATGGACCAATTTTGGGGGCAGAAGTGATGGGGGACAGGGAACAACTGTACCCCTACAGTGTCATCAAGCAGCGAGCTCTGAGCGTCCCTGCAGGTGCCTCAAGCATCATTCTGAGTCATGTGATTCCAAACAATAACCACGAACTTTGAGCTTGGTTACCAGTTGTAGAGAAGGACACCTTCAGGATCACTTTAAGTCACTCTGATGTAAACACAGCAGTCGCTTCCAGTGCCCAGGGACCCTTTTGGTTTCACTGGCATGCCTCACGGTGTGTCTCTCCTGTCCACTGGGACTGACTGCTCTGAGGCGGTCAGAGGTCAAGGGATCCAGACGTGTTGCTACCGTGGAATTCTGATCCGAGCTTTGCACAGACCCCTTTTTCCTTCTAATGGAGATTTACTTTCAGGTTGGAGAAAACAAACTCATTTGGTACTTAATTTGAAATATTTTCTTCTCTTTATGCTCTGGACCTGATTCAGGTGACTTGAGGTTCTAGCAGAAGGGGCTAACTTCTCTCTCAGGACCTCTCTCTCTCATCCCTCTTTCCCCAGCAAGCCTTTCTCAGGTGACTGACCCCCCAGGAAATTTTGTTTAAAGGGAAGTGTTATGAATCCACCTGGAGTTACAGGGTGTCCAGAGAGGCACCAACCATCAGATTGGAAGGACGGCAAGCAGACGCAGGAGAAAGGAGCTATTTCATTATTCTACTCTCCCCCATTCTTGTGTCACAGACCCATCTATGTCTCTAGTTCCCTGCTTCTGACTGCACTCTGGCTGCTGAGCTGGAGGACTAATCTCTTCAGCATGCCTGACAGTCTGGTTCTCCAGCTGAGAGGCTAGATGGACAGCCCCTACTTGTCAGATCCACTGAGACTAGGTCCCAAGTGCAGGGTCAACTTTCCATTGTTCCACCTTCCTTACATCACAGAAGGTCGGAGTGCAGAATGTGCTGTCCAAGTGCAGAGCGGGCTCCATCCTTCATCGCTGTTCTAGGTGAACCTCTGGACAAATCAGACACTCTTCCATAGCACTTCTTTTTCAGCTCAGGGTTTTCTTCTACGTTTCCTCTCCGTTGTCACGTGTATGTCTCTGAGAGAAGCAACAGTTTCCCAATGGAGGCCAGAAAGTAATTTTTGTCTTTTTTTCTGATCCTGATCATGGTTCAAACTGGGAATGGAAATAGAAACTCTACCTGTTGGTGTCTTTAAAAAGTCTGTTTTCTCCCAGGAGCATATTTTCTTTGACAGTAAACACAGGCTGTCTCAGAGTGTCCGGCACCCACTGTGCTGTGTGGCACTAACTCCTCACACATACTCAGGGAGCCAGGTGCTATGACTCACTATTGTAAGATTGTGTGAGAAACTGGAATTGGTGCCATTTCAAACTTGCCAGCAGTTTTCAGATCCATTTCAAGAAACATCAGTCTAATGGTACTTTTGTAAAAGTAGAACTAGTATTTGATTCTGACTTGGAGGCAAGGAGTCAAGTTGCTCTAAATCATAAGCTGTCAGGCTGTCTTTCTTGCGAATAAAACTCATCTTTGTAGATTAGAATGACACTGACTACAGGCTGTACCTGAGGCTGAATTTTAAACAGAAACTGATTTTCTTTCTCTCTGGCCTAAGAGAGGTTCTAAACTCCCAAGGAACATGCTAAAGATTCTCCCGTGGGCAGCAGCGTGAGCTGGGTGGGACGAAGGAAAAGAAGAGCTGCTGTGCTCTCTGTGGTTGGAGGCCATGGTTTAGGAATTGAGGCTATTTTAAGGTCTCTTTTATATTTTCTCTTTGCTACAATTCCTTTCTATAATTCCCATGCCTTTAACCAAGTTTTGTAAAACTGACCTTTGCTTTGACTTATAAGATGAACAGAAAGGCCTGTGGCCACACTCTGGGGGACCGTTCTGGACGGGACAGTGGTGGCCTGGAGAAGCTGGCTGAGAGAAAGTGCCAGGAGTGGTTGAGGGGAGGGGACTGAACAGAGTGCCACAAAGAAGCCAGAACTGTGTAACTACTGCTCAAGGATGATCTAAGGAATACTCGAGGAGGGAAAACCAGCTAAAGATTCAGTGTCCTGCATATGACCGAGGTCAGAGGGTGTATTCTTTGGAAATTAAATGGGATGGTGACCTCTGAAGACTGGAGAACATGGCAACATTTGGACTATATTTAGAAATAAAAACTCTTTAGACAGCTATGCTTCTTATTCTTGTCATATCCACTGGTTCTATTTTTAGTCTCCCCACCCATCTCTTCTGGCTGCTATGATGTTTCCATGGTCACCTGACATTTTGAACAAAGAAGATAGTTTAAACTCTTCAGTGATGTTTATTTCTGACCCTGTCTTTCTTCCTGTAATCCATGATAAAAAGAGGAAATATCGCTAAGTTCCAATCAACACATGCCATTATCTTAATAGCATAAACTCTTCGGTCATAAAAAATACCTAAAGGTAATAAAATAAAAATCCAAAGGTAATTGGGTGCCTTTGTTTAACTTATATATGGTTTCTTCTTTAACCAAAATCAATTTATCACCATTTGTTCCCTGATGAGATAGAGCTAATGCTCTGAAAATATACTGTAACTGGAGCCAATTAGACTTACGTTCTATTGGGACTCCATTCGCTAACCAGCTAATCCTGGGTTGGGGGTTGCCATTAGCTCTGCAGATCAGGATCCCATCCTCTCCTGGGGACAGCACGAGATTTTGAGGTGCCATGATCCAGTATGGAGCCGCTTTATTAAGGAAAGAAAAAAAATCTGAGTCAAAGAGTCTAGCAAATTTAGTATGTTGAATTATTTTTAAAATAAAAACAAGTATTTTGCAAAACATATTAGCTTTATTTTTCACAGTGAGTAGATTTATAAGTGACGCTTCAAAAGCACTATATTTGAAAAGAATGTAGGTGCATTATTTCTAGATCCTTTTAATACAATATCATCATGTTTTTACATTAATTGAACCACACATCAAAGAGATGACAGATTTAGCTGAAGTTGTAGAGTAATTTAAGCCCAATAAACATGAATTTAAATTCTCAGCCCAATAGAATATATAATTAAAAAATTAGGAAGCAAGTTTAACAATTTTCATTTTTGAAAAATTTGTGAAGTTAGAATAGTGTTCTCACAAGTCCTTCAAACAACTTTCTCTAATGTTAATCTTTCACATAACTAAGTAAAATCATCAAAACAAAAAATTAACATTAGTTACACATTTTATTAGGACGTCATCATTTTTTCCAGTGGTGTCTGATTTCTGTTCCCTGGTCCTGTCCTGGGTACCATGCGGTGTTTGCTTGTTAAGTCTCCCTCCATGATATCCTCCAGTCTGACAGCTTCTTAGTGTTTCTTTCTCTTTCATGACCATGGGACTTTTAAAGAGTTCTGCTTAACTGTTTTGTAGCATATCCGTCCACTTGGCTTTGTCTGATGTGTTCTAACAATCAGGCTGAGGTCTGGGGTAATGGGTTCTTCTGACTGTATCACATTAGGGAGGACATGACATTGATATGACCTAATACTTACTGATTGATCATGCTAACCCTGATCACTGGGTTAAGGTGGTGTCTGCCAGATTTCTCCACTGTAACGTTGTTCTTTTTCCTGCTTTCTATGCTCTGTTCATTCAAAGTCCAGAGCGCACTCAAGGAAAGAGAAATTAAGCTCCATCTTCTTGGCTAGGAGGAGCAAAGACTTTGCAGACCTAGGTTAAATCTTCCTCAGTAATTCATTTTCTTGAAAGAGAGAAATACTTTGAGGCTATACAAAAATCCTATTTCTCCTTAAAGTTTCATCCACTAATTTTAGCATTCATTAGTGGATCTTGCCTGCAGCAGTCATTACAGTGGGATTTTAATGATGATTTTCTTCTTTTCTCATTCCAAAATTGGATTCTTCTACAAAAAAGATTTTAGGGAACTCATTTTTAACCTGATTTATATGCACTAGAAACAGCAATGAGAGGAGACTCTAGGTGCTATAAATGTTGACATAAATATACACTTAGTATTACTGAAAAATATAAGCAAAGACATATTTAACTGAAGATTTAGGGCCTTACATAAAGGTGAGAATGATGCATTTAAACAATGACATACCTTTGACTGTGACAGAAATGGTATGATGGATAACTCCTAATGTATTTTTTGCTATACATTGGTATTTTCCAGAGTCTGCTTCTGAAACCTGAATGATCTGCAGAGTTTTCTTAAAATTCCTATAAAATGTCCGATTGATGGGTAGTACTCCATTTTCTTTTATCCAATAAATAACTGGGGTAGGCCTGATAAGATAAATAGTATTACAAAAATAGAAGCTCATCTGTTTCGAGGGTAAATTTTTCTGCAAGTTTATAACAAATTATTTATATAAAGATCATGAGAAACATATGGGTATTTTAACTAACAACACACTTTCGTAGATAATGTTAAAAACCTTACATTTAAGTCAGTAAGCTACCACTTGTATATCATAACTACTAATTTATGGTGCACCATAAACACAGACTTCAAAGATGCAGTGAGAATGTTTGCATGAGCTACTTTACTGAAGGGATCTAATTATTTTCTTCTAAGTTCTGAACAATGAGGACATCTTGAGAAATTTTACATGAAGGCACTATGTCAATCAAAAGAATCACTATAAAAAGAATGATATTGACTTACAAATTTTATCAGCTAGACCCAAAAATCTAACAAAATAGGGGCTGATATACATATCTGTGCCTATGAACTTGTATGCACATTTCCATTTCACACAGAAGAAGTTTTCCTTTTTCTAACAGGCCATCTACTGATATAAATGATCAGAGGAAGAGCATTCTTTCTTTAATTTCATTATTATTGACATTTAAAAACATTATACCAATGTAGAAGAAGAGATGAAACTCATAACACATCATTTCTCATCTGTGTTTCTCATTAAGTCATGAAATAATGAGACAGATGAAAAGCCAGAACACAGGCTTGGAGTGAAAAGATCTGCTGCAAAGTCCCAGTCCTATTCTGAAACTGCATTCTGATCTTGGATCCCTGATCTCTTTGTGCCTCTGTTTCTTTAGTTGCCTTAATGGGATTAATAATGTTTGACATAATCTAGTGAATTTAATAAAGTTTTCAGAGGGAAAAATAAAAACCCATGCAACACAAACACTTGCCAAGTGCTGAATAAAGATCAGCACACGGCTGTGTGTTGGAAAGATGGAGATGAAAAAAGAATGTTTCAGGAGGAAGGTCACAATATCTGTCACTAGAAATGCAAGTAGGATTAGTTGTTTGCAGAGTTGCTGCTTTGCTTGGCTGAATACAAATTAATCAATATATATATATATATATATACTTGATGAAACAGCTTCTAAAATACAACATGTTATGAACATCAAAAAAGGCAGAAAATGTGAAGTCATTTTTAAAAGTTGAAGACACCGTAACATGCTCATCACATATTACATTTCTTGAGAGCAGACTAACTTGCATCTCAGGACATGATGATGAGACGGCAATGGGGACAGAAGCATGAGAGCATAGTTGATACATAACTAAGGCATGAATTGTTTTGGTAACTTCCACTAGGCTGTTATTAAGAATTAAAAATATTTTGATTCTGTGAGTCTATGCTTATTGTTTTGTTAGTGATAGAGCCCCAATCTTAATTTTACAACATTCTGAGGCTGCAAAAATTCTTTCAGAAGTTTTATGCAATTTCTAAACATCAATATTTTAGTTTTCTGTGTAATGTGTAATTTCTTGGAAGGGAGATCGCTAAATTGTGAGAATGGGTACCTTAGCTCCCCACAGATTGGTATATTCAACTATTTTCTAACACAATGATGATGAAAATTGCAAGGCTTGTTGCTGTTTTATTTTCTGGTGGAAAAGACAGGTATTTAACCTATCTTTAAGAGAGTTTTGCGAGTTTTCAGTTGTTTCAGGAACTGCAACATGTGTAGTGTGATTTCCTGCCATGGCCAGAAGAGGTCTCCACATGCCTCCTGCTGTAAAGTTACTTTGGAGGAGGCTGATGTCTGGGAAGGAAAGTGAGTTACCAGGTCAAGGAGAGCACAGATCACAGCATATGAGGCAGCAGGTTTCTGTTCACTGTTTTAAGCAGAGGAGCCCATTGCAAGGCAGAAGAGGGGTTTCTGCAGAAGCTCACCTCTAATGTGTACCTAAGGTGACAACTGTTTTTGTATCTGAGCCAATGTCTCCCTGAAACTCCTGTCAGGGAGGGGCATCACTTTTGAGGTGTGCACAGATGTGACATTTGCAGAGAAGCTGGGCTTGGCCATGCGACTCACCAGAAGGAAGTAGTGTTAGGGAGAGTGTGCCAGTGCCGCGATAGGTGCTAAGGGGCCAAGTGTATCTTGTTGCTAGGAGAATAAGCCTGGGCTAGACTGCTGGAGGGATGTGAGAAACCCATGACCAAGAGATCAGTTTCCCTGCTAACAAGCCTAACAACTGGGAATCCCTAGCTGAGCAACCTAGCAGATACAGCCAGAATGTGCTGAATTCAGCCCATTATAGTACAATTGCCATTAAATCTGTAGATAAATCGTCAATAGTACATTGCTATTTATTGTTTTTAAACTACTAAGTTTTGAGGTGGCTTGTTATACAACAGTAGCAAGATAATACAACCCAAATGTAATTATAGCAGTCATCAGGTGATCACTGCTACTCATTTCAAGAGGAAAACAATTTCATGAAGAAAATACCGTATTTATTCAATTCTAAGCTGCGATTGACTCTAAGCCACACCTTAATTTCTCAAGAGGTTTTTGTGAAAAATTTGAAAAAAAGATCTATTTGTAGAGTTCAAAAAATTAAAAATGAGAAGTAATAAGGAGTGAAGAATTAATTGATTTTAAAAAACTTAATTGCATAATAAGGGATTAACCAAATTAACAGAATTTTAAGAATTTAATGAAGGATCTATTGTCCTTAGCAATTATCTTTTTAGGTAAAACTTAGCCAACTTCAAACATAAGCCACACTCAATTTGGGGGGACAGTAAAATGGCAAAAAAAAAGTGTAGCTTTCTATCAAATAAATACAGTATTGTAACAATAATATGAGATTCATATGGACTATTTTAGACATAATCACAAAATTTTTCTTGATGTTTGATGGAATTAGTATAAGACAAGGACTCTTCTATGGTTATAAATGCCAAGTTTTTAAAGAAATATGCATGAAAACAAAGTGTTCACTCACAGTCCTTCTGCAATGCATTCAAGTGAGAGGACGTTTCCCCTTAGTTCCTCCTTGGTACTTGTATTGCCTTCTGGAGTTAAAAATGTTGGTGGCCTCTCTCTATTCGATTTAGCTGTGAACAAGAAAATCAACATGCATTAAAAGGTAGCAATTTGTATTTCTGGAAACACAGTTCACTGTCTAAAAATCTAAGCTCTTTTCAAAACTATTTAATACTGATGGTGAAATCTGTTAAGCTACACACACAAATAGCCATCACTCACTCAGTTGGCCAGGAACAAAGCAATTTTGGTTGCATAAGCGCTAATAGTGAGGTATATTTTCCTTTTGTATTTCCTTCATTTGGGTTAGGGTCTTAGGATTTTTGTTGGACTGACACATTTTCAAAATACAGACTTAGAGGAAAAACTCAGCTATTAAACTACCCATCTCTTAAGACAAAGTGCTCAGGTCAAAGCAAAAATTAACTGTCTAACTTCTGCAAGATGTTGGGTTTTTCTAAAAAGCATGATTATGAAAGGGTATTTTATGCTCAGGACAACATTATGGCCAATTCCACTGGTCAATCATGTAACTAAATCTGTAATGCATCAAGACCCCCAAACTGCAAGGTTTATGGAAAAAAATCACACAAGAGAGTTACTGACAGGAGTCTGCCAAACTGTGCATCATATATTCACAATAATGGTAGTGTTGAATTAAAACAAATTAGTCTCCCCAGTGAAAAAGAAGGCTCTAAATCAGCAGTCTCAGTGAGATTTATATAGGCTATGTTCTTTTTCTAATGGGGACCCTTCCAAAATGTGGCCTTTATCTTCTAATGGCTTCTCAGAAAAGCTTAGAGTAGAAATGATGCCATCATAAGGCTCTACAGTCTTTTACTGGTTTTAGCACTTTATGATCACAAAATCTGAATGAAAAAAGTAATGTTTAAATTACTCATTTTTCAAATAAAAACACCAAAGAAGGTATTACTTGAGAGAGGAAACTTCGCCCCTCTGAAATCACCTTGGGAATGGTTTTGAGGTCCATATTTTTCAAGAATGTTAAAACAAAATAAAATAAAATAAAGATAGGTGTTGTGGTATATCTAATCTGTTTATTGATGGTACCTTAAGTTTTTACTTTATTGCTGGAGGGTAAAAAATTAATGTAGCAGAGTTCTGCATTATAGATACCTAAGAAGATCCCATATCCAGAACCCATCATGCTCATTGACAGACTATATTGAAAATACATTTCCCTTAAGGAAATGAAATTCTTTTTCTTTTCAAAGAATGACATTACATGCTCTAGTTTTTAAAAGATTATTTCTACTGAAGACATGGCTTTGTTTCACACAATACTAAAATACTATTGCTAATCACATTGATATTATGTGAAAATGAATGGGGAAATATGATAATTTACTATCAAAATAATGTTAGCTGCTAAATGTTATTATGGTTTTGCTGAATTATTATTCTAGGAGGCTAACGCACTTTGCCAATAATTATTTAGTTCGTGAGGAAAGTTTATGAACAAGACAAAAAATGAAAATAATATTCTGAACATATATGAAAGATATTTTTCAAACTATATGAAATGGTTTTTTACATGAAAACAGTTACCAATAAATTCTGTTATTAAACATACAAATGGAAAATGTTTTAGTGACATGTTTGAAGGCTCATAGCTAAATTTCATAAGAAACATACATTTATTCAAGTGGTATTAAACATGTAACTAAAGAATTTCACTAAAAAAAAAAAAATGCAGTTAAGCAGCCATGGAGGTGAAGTTAGTGAACTAAATTCTACAATGAGGGAGAATATCAGTTACAATCACCATAACTCACCACCATAAAACTCAGTGTCACTCAAATTAGCAGCTATAGTGTCATTCAATTCATCCACTGAAATAAACAGAATATTATGAAGAATGCACAAAAGTAGGGGAGAAGGGTCAGAAAGTATTGGGTAACAAAAAGCAAACGATATAGCTACGCTGACCAAATGCCATTCTTACCAAGTGAAAACAGTGCTTTATATTGTACATGACTGACTCATTACATCACTCAGCCACCCCCAACCAGGAATGTGAGCATATAAATGATGCTGCGTGCTCCCAATTAAAGGCACTGTGGGGCATAAACCACAAAAAAATGCTCAGAAGACCAAGAAGATTCAGAAAATTACTTGGAACTAGTAATGGCAATAACAGCAAAAATGTCAAATACAGTTTTTAGGGTATGTATGCTCTTTGTAACACATATGCCAAATTTTTAGTGACTATTCACAGGTCATTTTCTGTCAACCAGTCAGTACTTCATTAGTTAATATATTTTGTCTGTATTTATAAGCAACACCAAAAGAGATTCAGGAAGCTGAAGTCTTACCTGAAATCACCTTCAAAGAAATAGGTTGCTTCTGCTGTATGGTTTGAGTATGATTAAATCTGGCGTAACAGATGTAGTCTTCACGGGTATCCTCTGGGAGAACATTGGAAAAATAAAGGTCTCCATTCAGACCTTGGGAAACCCTCTCACTTTGTACAAGTCTTTGAAAGGCTAGAGAAAAGCAGAGAGAGATCCAGATCATTCCATCCTAAGATGGCCACTTTTCCCAGAAAAGGTTATCTATTAGTAGTTCTGTGAACATCACTTTTCTTCTCTATGAAGTTTTTTGAGTAAAAGTAAATAATTCTTAAAAAAAAACTCTCAAAACCAAAAAAACAAACCATAATATATTAAAATTCCAGTTGTCCCTGCACAAACTTATTTTTTCCACAGTGAGATTAAGCAAGATTAGACTTAAGATTTAAATTAGTACATGATCGTTATGCACACGTATCTTAAAAATGCTGTAAGGAGGTTTGTTAGCTTGGGTTGTCTCTACACACGCAGTCAAAAACCAATTACTGTGAGAACACCTAACTACGAGCTAGGCCCTAGGCTAGAGGTCCAGCTTTCATTCTGCCTGTCAGAGCTCATGATCTAATTGAAGAGTCAGGCTGCAAACAGGTAATTAACAACACGATGCAATGATAATTCTATTTAATGCTGCGCTGTGCCTTTCAGAAGCCCCCCATGCCCAGCCTCCCTCACCTCCTTGACTCTTTATTTTTGTGTTGCATAGGTGTTCTAACATACAATGTATTTTAATTGTCTTGTGTGTGGCTTATCACCTATCTGCCCACGCTAGAATTTAAATTCCAGGAGGATAGAGACCCGCTTTGTCTACCGTGGCAGTTCTGAAAACACACCTGGCCTAACAGCAACATGAGTACTCATTGAAGGATTAAATGAATAACTGTCAGCACTCAGACTTTCCAGTTTCATGCTTGGCAATTTCCTTCCTCTCAAGTTCACTTAAGGAACTGTTTAGCCCCAGGTAAGGAGGGAAGATTTTTAAGTAGATGAAGGATTCAGGGAAGGGGGGACCACGGATAGATCAAAGTGTGAATTTTCCACTTGGCTCTCTAACAAGCATCATGAAGTGTCTGACTCAGTTCACTGAGCCTTGACTGTGAGAGTTCTTCAGTTCTGAGATGACAGAGCCAGGAGGAGCCACACACTCCTGTTGTTGGAAGGTGGTTATGTCTTTCCCAGAAGATTTTTCCAGTTGGGGTCAAAAGACTGCGCCCCTCCTGCAGCAGGTCTTCTAACATGTCACGAAACACAAATTACAGTTAATAAGTCTGTGGCTCCCTCAGCCAGGGAAAGACAAGGAAACGTGGAGTCGGAGCCTGAAGGACTGCTGACTAGACATGTTAATGAAGTTCCCAGTTGAGATGAGGGTTTGGTGGGCAATTGTAAATGTATGGTTTTAAGTCATTAGTTCCTAGGGAAAAGAGGGTTTTAACAATAACCAGCAAACAATGTACACTTACTAATGAAACGAAGAACTAAAGATACACATACTTTGATTCTCTCGTTTTTTTCTGCAGTATTTTATTACTGACGGGTGTTAGGTCAAATGAAAGGGAATGGGACTTCATGAGGGTATTTTGCCCTTTGAATTTCTATGCTTTAGAGTTAAACAAAATGGAAGCAGACAGAAATAACTTGATAATGTCATCTTGCAAGAAAAATGCTAAACAGATGTGAATATTTTCTGATATTCCAGATGCAATTTCATTTGAAAGGTCCAGATGCTTTCCAAAAGCCTAAAATGTACATAAATGATACAGCCAGCAGTGCAATACGGAAAAAAAGTTAGTTGCAGATTCAGATACTTCTGAGACTTTACTTGCATATGTCTCTTTAATAAATGCAAAGTTCATCATTTTAAAATAAGAACCAAGGACCAAATATTTGGCCTTATTTTGACAGTGATATTTGGATACTGTCATTTTAAAAATCATAAACCATTCGTTCATGTTTCATTTACTTATTCTTTCAAAACATATAAATGCTGTTACATAATAAGAGGAAAATATGTTTAATCATTTTTAAAACTTTTTTATATTTCTTTATGATACATTCTCTGAGTACATTCATGTAAGAGTCAAAAACAGAAATTAAATGTTATAGCTAAATGTTACCTTTATTAGTGCATGCAGTCTATGATTTCAGAGAAATACATGTCACTGAGAATAGAACACAGTCCCTATAAATATTTTTCACTCATTCTCACCATGGCATCTAAATGATTTTTGTCAAGGTCGACAGTAACTTCCAAATTGTTGAATTTAATGATCATTTTTCAGCGATAAACTTATCTGATCTATCAGCAAGTGTTTGAAAGTTCTGTTTTCTTCACACTTTTTCTTCACCTTCTCCCTGAGACACCACTCTCTGCCTTATGGACTGCATCTTCTCATATACTTGGTGATCTCCGTAAGCCCTTGAACTCTGGAAGTCCTGACCACCCAGACCTTGCTCCTTCTCACCTGAACTCATTGCCTTAGTTCTCTCCTCCCTCCTGCCCCTCAGGAGCACCTAGGCACAAATATTCAGTGCTGAGGCTTTCCACAATATTTTATAAACATTTTTATGACTCACAAAGAGTAATGATTTACCATGACAGCAAATAATCATAAGATTCATGGAGAAAGTTCCCATTTTTTAGAACTTACAATTATCCATCCAGAATATTATAGGTGGTGGTAATCCAATTGGGGGTCTGCAGGGAAGTACTAAAGAGTGGCCATTTTGAAGTATTATTGGCTTAAGCTTTTCTTTGGTCCACAGTGGTGATCCTATGGAATAAAATAGTAACGTCTAAGTTATTTCTGCATCGAAAAATGAAAAGAGCACTAGAAAAGAAGACAAACCACTTTTGGGGAAATGGAAGCTTGGAATTTATGTACATTAAAATAATGAGAAAATAATTTTTAATACACTGTTAATTGACAATTTTCATTCACTGCCATTAATAATATAAATTGAGTCAGTGATTCCATGTTCAAGAATTTACATTAAATAATCATTAGGAAGATAGATCATAGTTTTGCTATAAGCATGCTCTTCACAAAGGCAAGGAAAACCTTAAATATGAAAAAATTGTTAAATATATATACACCTATGTCTTGAATATCATCTAGCTCCATTTATTATAAAAGTATACTTATTTTTGTAAGATTGCATAAGAAAATACATGATATGCTGGTGAGTCAAAAAAGGTTAAAAAATAATACTTTAGGCATGTCCTCATGGATTAGCGGTTAGGTCAATTGCCTCCCCAGGAACACAGGTCACATACTCATGGGTCTGAGTCCTGGGTCGGGGTGAAACAACCAGTGTGAACAACTAAATAAAAATAAAATAAAAATGATTCCCCCTCTTCCTTTTTGCCTGCCTGCCTACTCACCTTCATTCCTGCCTGCACCTTTCCCTTAACAACAAAAAAATGTACTTCAGAATAAACTTGTTTTAAACGTATGCATACCTACATATCTATCTAGAAAGTATATTTAAGTAGCAGTTATTTCCTCGAATGGAAATATTCATGAAAAAATGATGAACTTCTTTTTTTATTTGTACTTTTTCTATAATGTGCATGTATTACACATTCAGTTTAAACAATTTTACTAATGACCAGAACTGCAAAGGAGCACAGCTCTTTAAAAACATACTCGAGGTTGTTGAGAGGATCTGGATAGAGATGACAGCCACCAGAGTATCAAGGTAATGAGGTCACTTTATTTTCAGTGAAATGTTGAAACACAAATGTTTAAAGCAATAACACTTAAGCCTTTAACTTTCCATTTCACTGAGTTTATTTTCAACTGGCTAAAGGAAGTTTACTCATACAGAACATACATGAAAAAATAATTCGATCCATCATTCCAGATTTGTATAAAAGACACATTGGATTGACAAAGTAGTAAGGTGAGGAGCTTATTAGGCTGAAATGGACAGGAGCTTGCAAAACAAAGTCAGTGTATTAGAACTAATGCCACTGTTCTTTTGTAATAGTATTTGGATGATGAACAGATGCTGAGCTGAAGTGATACTTGAGAAAAGGTTTCTGTCTGGTTGACAAGTTGTACTTACTAGATGGACGCACGATGATGTTATTAGAAATGGCAGCTCCACGCTCGTTCCTGGCTGTACACTGATAGACTCCTTCATAGGTCTCTGCTTTCCCTTCACTCATGATGTTGATTGTAAGGGTTCCTGAGCCAGGGCTCATGGTGACGAGAGGGTCTTTATCTATGTCAAAATGAGTTCCATTTCGGGTCCAGGAGAAGCTACCCAACACATAAAAAGATTAAGCTTATTAGTAGTTCAGAAAAACAGATTCCTTTCTCTTTAACAAAAACCAGCTTTGTGAGTTTCAAGAAATAATTATCAGATTTCAATATTCAGTGAAAGAGCAATAGGTTCCCTATCAAAAATGTTCATTGACTCATGACTTAGAAAAAGAACAGCACTTTTTTCATGCATTTAAGATGCATGTCTTCATTAGAACTAGCTGAAATCTGAAATCACATTGGCATACAAATTACTCGCAATTTTTCAAAGAAAATGCAGAATGTAGGTCTCCCAGACACACTCTCCTAGAGCTTTATTAGCATTTTTATTGTAAACTCCTGTATTCACAGAGTTGATGCTCTGTCTAGAAACACTTGCTCTGGACTGAAAGGTGACAAGAAAGACCTTCACCAGTATTGCATACATGGGTGTGGGTGTTTAAAAATGATCAGACCAGTTTCAAGTTAACAAGATGAAAAGTGCAGGCTGGGGAAGGGGAAGAAATATGAGTCCAGTGGTGTTTTACTTGATGGTTATTAAAAGGAGTTATTTTCTATAAAATATATTTTGAGAATTTTTAATCCTAGAAAGTTGGTGAATTCCGTAATAAGTATTTCAAATTATCAACTGAGATTCTTCTTTCTGTTTTATTTATGTAAAAGATTATTTGATACAAAAGTCAGAGTGCTCATGTAATTAAATATTTGCTCATACAAAGGCATGAATCTCTAAACTTCACTTGTCTTCCATGTCCCCTTGGATTTCCCTTCCCACTAACAATCCTTAGAGCAGGGGTCACAACTGCTAAAGTGAGAGGTGGTGGTGATGGGTGCTGCTGGCATATAGCATCTAGAAGTAAAGAATGCTGCTAAATATTCTACAATCCATAGGACAGTCCTAACTCCACAGCAAAAAAATTACCCAGCACAACATACTAATAGTGCTGAGGTAGAGAACTCCTGCTTTACAGAAAGTTATAGAAGTAGTAAGTGGGAGGGGAAAACTCCATCAAAGGACATCACTTCTGAGTCTGAATGCTGTAGGGTTTCGAATAATATGGCAGAATATATTGTTGTGAAGGTAACTTTTATTAGGAGTTTTTTTATATACACAGGTTTTAATACTAGCTAATATTTTTCCTCAGGTGCTGGTTTGTGGCAAAGTAAAAAGGCAGGTAATAGACAAATGAAAAGATATTTAGAAACTTTAACTTCTTTATTCCTTAAAATTTCACATTATATTTTACAATAATAATCTAAATCTCCGCAACTTTTATATATTACTGGACAAGTTATAGATCATTTGATTGGCCCTGGGATATTGATTAAATTACCTAGCATTAATAGGCATACATTTCCCATCTATAAAATATATTGGTTGAACCAAATAATCTTTAACATTTCATCCAAATGCCAGGCAGTACATCCTGAGTATTGAACTCTGCCAAATCTGGAACATGGCTTAGGACTATTTTATAGACCTCTAGAAGAGATCTTAGAAGTCACAATTTCAACCTCTTTATTTTACTGATAAAGAAACTGAGGTCCAGAAAGGGATCTGCCTAAGCCATAGGCCATTAGAAGGCTCTTTTCACATTTCCCCACCATTTATGAGCATTTCACAGAAGGGTACAAGAATAGAAAGACAATCATCTGGGTTTTCAGGAACAAACTGACTTTGAGCAGAGAGGAAAAGCGATAAACTTCCAAACGATCATTTAGAGAAATGCGGTGCCAGAAGTCATGTCAACATCAACAGCAACTCTCACTTTTAATACCGCAACAGATGAAAAGCACACCCACCTTGGAGGAGGCTTCCCTTTGGCCTCGCACTGAATCACAATGCTCTCTCGAGGGTCAATAATGTAATCTTTAGGAGACTGCTGAATAATGGTTGGAGGCTGCACCACTTAATTGCAGAAAGAAGAACAATGTAAAGAAATAAATCATTTAATATTATAAGAGCAATATTTCTTCTCTATCGAAACCTCTTCCCATAGACCTAATATGCTCCAATTTCATTTAGTAATTTCTACTGTGGCAGCACATATGGCAGTAGATTTTTAACCAAAAGTCTCCTGGATGTGAAAGTCAAGGAATAACTTCCTTTTGGCAACTGTGTATGCACTCATAAAGCTTTTTTTCTCCACACTAAAAGTTTGGGAAAATAATTACCAATACAAGCTTAATGTTAAGACAGCTCCTTTTCTGATGTAACAATGAGAAATTTCTAATTCTTTCTATTCAAATAATGCCTTCCAAAACAATTCAAGTTATGAGGTAAATGTGTGTCTTCCTTAAGAAGGATTAACGGATTTACAGTTCATTAATGCCCTCATGTAAATTATGATAGGTTGGGAACAAATAAACATGAGATGTTAATTTTTTAAATGTGGTCAAATGAGAGACTTGATGTGTCTTTATTAGAGCCAGGAGGTAGAAGGCAACTGAAAACAAAGATGAAGGTTTTAACTTTGAAGAAAAATGGAATTGAGAAATTCTGTTGTAAGAGACAATATTTTCATTCCAGTTTTCAAAGAGTTTCTGATCATTTATCATCAAATTGTAGGGAGAAACTGTTCTGATCCAGAACAATTTAATCTGAAGGGAGCTGGCATCTGGATATCCAAGGCTCAAGTCATTCTAAAATCACAATGTTCTTCTTGTAAAATCAGAAGAAGAGTGTTCAAACAGGAAGGGAGTGGAAAATGCATGTATTTCGACTCCTTTTGTGGGTCAGGGCAGGAGAATAGCTTGAGTAGGAAGACACAAAGCAGAGAAGAGAACCGATCTCTCCTGGTGGAAGTCAGTGTCTTGCACAACTCCAGGGACAGTGTTTACACAGACCAGCGGTTCTCAACGAGGGGCAATCTGCCCCCACCCCTCAGGAGACATGGCCACATCTGAAATGATTTTGATTATTTACCTCTGTGGTAAGTCAGGGGGCTAGCTTATTGGCTTCTGGTGGGCCGAGACCATGGATGCTGCTAAACATCTTACAGTGTACAGGACATCTTCCCAGAACAAAGACTTATCTGGCCCCAAATGTCACACACACTGAGGTTGAGAAACCTGGTCCTGCCCACAATATGAATGGTACTCTTCCCAGAGATGTGCTGGGCCTGCTTCAATGCATTTTCCTCTGCATCACACAACTTTTCCCAAAGCCCCTGTTTAGACCCTTACTCCTGTTTCCTTTCCTGCTGTGTTGGACACTCTAGATCACTAAGTTTTTCATCTTCTGCACCTTTCCTTTCTTCTCTACCCATGTTCTGAACTTTCTTTGTGAAGTCTTTTAGAGCTGCCAACCAAGATTTTTTCAAGGCTCGATTACTGCCCTCTGCTCATCTTTCTTTACTGTAGTTAACTTTTGCCAGGGCTAAATTTCCACGTCCAAAGTCTTCTAAATCTGCAAACATGGTTCTGGCCTTTTGTCTTATCTCTAGTCCTCCTTCTGTCCACCAGAAATCTCATTCTAAATCTCCAAAGAACGCCTAAAATATAAATCAAAAGCTAAATAAAAAACATTGTCATCATTTATTGTACACTTGTTAAGTAGGCAATGTTGGAAATATCAGTGTCGCCTTTCCTTAGCAACATCCATCTTCCAGCCTCCACCACTACACACAGAACCCTCGTTCATTCAGCCCTGTCAATTCTCAGTGCTGGTTAGCAGGAGCTGACTTTGTAGATGTATCTTTTTGAATAGCCTTTAGGTTACTTGGCAGCTAAAAAAATATTTTAAAGTAATAAAGGGAAAAGTAATAAAAGGAAAGGCAGTGAGAGGAAAGGAGGGGAAAGTGACATAATTTCCTAGTTAATCTAATAGCATAGGATTTTTCAAATGCCTTAAAACTATTTTTGAGCCTGATGGTAAACACTGTGCAACAGTGTGAGGAAGCAGAAGTTTGTACCTAGAGCAAACTGCTCAGAAACTATGTGAGCGGGGCTGCCTATATGTCTTTTGCATGTTTCCCAACAATATTCAGTTTCACTGGGTCATCACACTGATGACCCAGAAAAACAATAGTTTACACAGTTCTCCAAGCTAAATAAGAATAAGAGGGCAAACAGATGCTGACTCGGGCAAGTGTCTGCAGGCATACTCTTCTAAAAGACACTGAAAGATGTGTGTCCATTCCAGCAAGCATTTAATATCATTTAGAAGAAGTCAATTCGCTCTCAATTTTGTGAATTTTCTCACTGCGTTACATCAGATGTGAACGAAGCTTGGAAGTTAGTGGAACAGACTACTGATAAAAAAGCAGGAGTATTAATACCTGAGGTCTTCAGATTTCACACAGGTAGCATATGAAACTACTTTCTTGGCATTCAAACACAATGTTTAGCCACAGTAAATATAAACACTTAAAAAAGTTAGTCACAAAACAAAATTGTGCATTTAATTCACAGTATTAACTCAAAGACATTATCAAATTTTCACACTGCCTAGTAATTACAGACAGACACTTACAGTCTTCAAGAAGTTTTGCTTATCCCCATCATTATCAGCAGGTGAGTGGGCAAATGGGATTAAAGAAAACCAGATATTAGTTTTAAAAAAGAATGTTAGAACACTAAAGATAAAAGGGCATCTTGTTTATTTGATCTGACTTAAAAAACAGTGCAGAGAAGGTAGAAACTATGAAGCTGTAAGAGAAAGAAATCCCTGCTAATGGTTTTGCTTATCCCTGTAATATCTGTTCCACACAAACATAAAGAAGAAGAAAATGTTGAAGGCAAAAAAAGATTCTTCCAAGAATAGGAATGGCTAATTCTATTCCCTACATGTTGTGCTGGAAAAGTAATTATGTTCAATTTGAAAAATAGCTGAAATCTACAATTAATCTGAGTTGTCACATACTGTGCAGTGTCAGATCCTATTATTTCAGACATCACTATGCACATGGTAATAACACTTAACTATGGGACATCACCACAGTAATGATGTTCCATCCACACCGCGTCCCACACTGATTTTAGATTTTTATATTTCTATGGTTAATCCCCCAGTTATTAATTAAACTTATCAGACTGTGAGCCTATTTCTGTTTAGAGTTCCTCAATCACCTAAGGGCAGCTAAGTGCCCACACAAGGAGTAGCTGATGCAGAAGGGTTGAAAAGAACAGGGACAGCGAAGAAATTACATTAGCATGAGATTCAAATGATTCTACGGTGCTGCCTGTCATTACTACTAGAGAAGGTTAATGCAGGAGCGCCTGGGTTACCCGCGACTTTCTTTTCATCATGGTTATGCCTCTTCTCCATTAGCAGCGATAATTGAGTTAGCCGTAGGTGACTGTTTCCTTCTGATTGTGAGATTGAGCAGTCAGATTAGAGAGGAATATATTTAACACAAGAGAGGAACAAAAGTATTTCTCTCAAGTCCTATCTTTCGCTTCTAAATATTTGCTGAGGCATATGCCTATTTTACGACTCCAATGGATTTAAGCGGTCTTTTTTAAAATCGAAATTAAGGTTGTTCGATGAACGAACATTTTTTGAAAATAAGAAAAACACTGCATCCTGCTGAGCTCCAGACTACAGATGCACAGCAAAGGAAGGCAACAAAGTGTGGGACAAACCACAACTCTGCTTAATGTCTTCCCACTGGCAGTTGCAACCTCTTTGGCAAAAACAGGCTTCTCAACAATTGACTCACCCTAGGAAAGTGCTATCTTCTTTGCACCTTGGAAAGCTTGCCAAACAGATGTTCTATTCAGGAAGCTAATGGACTTAAAGAGGTCATGCAATTCGGGATAAAGGATAAATCAATGAAGTACAGTAATTGTCCAGATTTGAAATTCTGCTTTCCATTGCGGGAAAAGTGACCAGTTGTTACCCAGCATTATCTTTATTTTTCACAGGCTTTATTTTACACAGGCTACCCAGACCAGGAAGCATGCAGCATATGCTTCTCTGTTGGAAAAGGGTGGCCTAGCAGAAGCTGTTACCTGCTCCGTTTTAAATAGTGTCCTTGCAGATGGTTTGTTTTATTCTCAAAATATACTTCCCGATCTTTGATCATGTTTTTGTAAACCAAAGACAACCTTTTTATAGGCTTCAGATAAGGTTCATTTCCTAGAATGAAACTCATATTTAAGATTGAGAATTCAAATGTGAATTTTGCCTTGTCCAAATCAAGAAAAATGGATGACGGGGAATTTGGGGAGTGGGAGGGGTGCGGAGTTGGCTGAGAGACACCCCCCAGTCTTTTCCTGAGCAGCCTCACAGCTCTCAGGGGGAGAGTGGACAAGTGGGGAGGGCAGAGAAGTAGAGAAGTCGCCATGATTCTTAAAGTGATTCAAGTCGTTTTTCTGCTTCTGTAAAGAGTAGCCTGTTTATTGTATTTTATACAGATGTAAATTAGCTATCATGTATATCTCAAACAAGTTAATGTTAAAATACAATATTCCATCCATAAAATCAGTTTAAAAAAAAAAGAGCTGCCTGTTAGGAAGATTAGTGCTGTTCTACAAGTGAAGCTTTCTCAGGCCATCCCTCCCGTGGTACACAAAAAGCACCTGAGGGGGAAGAAAGGTAATGACATGGTGAGGACAATATGTCCAACCATTTCAAAATGGCCATTTCTATGATGCGATTCATTATGAACACCAGGTGCTGCAGGAAAAAGCCAAAT
Source organism: Solenodon paradoxus (assembly GCA_004363575.1). Taxonomy (NCBI): domain Eukaryota; kingdom Metazoa; phylum Chordata; class Mammalia; order Eulipotyphla; family Solenodontidae; genus Solenodon; species Solenodon paradoxus. The sequence continues at coordinate 98,419 of RJWH01003255.1, read as the reverse complement.
GTAGTTTGATTAGCTTCTCAGTGTCACATGACACCTTCTTCATTCGCACAGTTTGGAATGATGGTAAATGCCAGGAGGTTTCAATTCTGAGGCCTAACAGCTTCGAAACGTGAATACTTACAATCGAGAGGTACTTCCAGTGCCCCAATCATCTGGAACAAGAAGACAACCAGGGGCACTCGGCCTGCAGATAAGCACTTGTTTTTCAGCATTATTTTAAACTGCATTAGCTTAACGCCTGCGGAGACCCACAAACCGAATTTTCTTTTCTTCTTTCACAAAAGTGTTGTGAGCAATGTTTAAATTAATTTCATCTGGGGAACTGAAAAAAGAGAGGATAAGAATTATAGTGTATTAGAAAGAAGGAAATGAAGAGTGGAAGTCTGCAGCCCTGAAAATCAGTTTTGTATTATACATGATGTCTAAGTGGGAGCTAACTTTTAAATATTTAACTCTCAAGACTGGAATAATCATTTATTCATAAATCAGCTAAAATCAGGTCAGAAATATTTGTCGTGATGTCAAGTGAAATGTCTTCATTGTCATCCTTATTCTTTTTCCATTTCAAGTATCAGCATTTATATCAGAGGCTACCACGTCTGTCCTAATAGATTAGGAAAACTAGACTTAAAATTCATTAAAAAAAAAATGTAACTTTAAAAGGGAGGCCTAATGGCTTCTCCATTCTAAAAACTCTCTGGGAAAAATCAGGGCACCGTTTTAAGTTTATTCAAACCCAAACACTGATTTATCAGCTGAATCACCAATAATTCAGGTCTTCCCCATTTTCATGTAGACTGGTAACAGACACACCTGAGCTCTGAGTTCCAGGCATTTCTACTGACACCCTCCGAACAGTGCTGATTAAGTTTTTCTAAAGGGGATGCGCCATTGTGGACCAGGCCGCTGAGGTGCTGGTGTGCCAAACATATACAGCCCAAGGACCTGTTTTTGAGACCCAGGGCCAAGGTGAAAACCAAAATGAAAAAATAAAGATATTTCTTCTTTCCATTCTTAAAATGTTTCTTCTTCCTCTTTCATCACTCTTCTCTTAAAAATTTTTTTTTTTTCCAAAGGTTCTTCTTTGTTTAAATATTGGAAGTAGCCATATAGGATCCACCAAATAAAGTTCAACACATTCTCAGACATCTAAAAATGTCAATAATCTGGCCTCAATTTATCCTACCAACCTTGTCTCCTACTTTCGCATAATTTTTTGGGGGGTGGGGAATTGGTTTGATGGTTTGTTTCTGTTTTTCTTTCTTGGGTTAATCCTTCAATATGCCTTGAATTTTCCCATCTCTTGCCTTGTTTTATTCTATTCCTTTTACCTGGAATGCTTTTCCTACCATAGTTCTTGATCAAAGTTCAATTTCTCTCCTTATAAATCAGTTAACAGAAACATCAGATGATCACCCAAACCAGAAATTATTTCACCTTTAGGAATTTCTGAAAATTCTTGTTTTAATCATCATATATATTATTTACACACATGCAGAGAAAAATACTTATTTTTGGTATGTATACTCTCTTCCCTACTCTTCTGGGCAAGAATGTCTCTCTCATCATCGGATATAGTGTGGCTTGCACATGAAGTACTCTGCACACAGGAGAGCATCAGTGCAAACGCAGAATATAGACCTCTGCCCCACAGCAAACTCCTACCTGGAGTGAGAAGTTTACTTCTGTCTTCTCATTCTCATTCCAGTGGGGGTGACCGCTGGTTCTCTCAAGAAGAGAGGAGTAATGCTATTATTACAAACTCAGGTGGCTCCCACAACAGAACTACTGAATTATCTGTATAATTTTAATTATCTATGTAATTATGTGTTTGTAATGTTCATCTTTCCCATTAAGCTGGAAATCTCTTAAGGGTAAGGACTGTATCTTTTTTATTCTCCATTATGTCCCCAGGCCCCATCACAGCATCTGGCACATGGCAAAGAGTAAAAAATATATATTTGAAGGGAAAAAACAAAGGGAGAAATGGGAAAAGTAACAGAGATCTAAGACCTTTGAAGATGAGTATGTATCACAGAGGCAGACTGACCAGGCTGACCTAAAGTTCTATTTATAGTTACACTACTTGGTTTGAAACCAAACTCTTCTCAGTATCATTAAATGATAAAATATTATGACTGTACAAACAGAGCTCAAATGTATAAAAGAAAAATGAAACAATGCTCAGAGCATGTTTGGCTAGCAACTGAGTCCTGATTTGAACCTGACTGAAATTATAGTTGAACGATTATTGCTAAACATAAACATAATAGGCCTACAAATATATTATTTTGCATATAGAGCATTCATACTATGAATTTAAGAGCCAGGAAATTTGTTTTTCTATATTATCATATACATATATAAATAATTGAGTCCATTAAACAGTGAGGGGGCAAGGACAGAAATTCACCAACAATTTCTAACCAAAAAAAGGCATTGTCTTTGTGTGAGTTCAAAGTTTATCTTTCTCATTTAATCAAATTTACTTAGGTTTCTTATGATATTTATGTTGAAATGTTACTTTGAATTTACATATAAGTTTCTGGGAAAATTAAAATGAATAGCATAAGTGGCACTAAAATAAGTTAATGTTGTGTGTATATATATATATATATATATATATATATATATATAAAATAGTTAAAAGAGAAAAGAGATGGTCTACCTGTCTGAGTTGTATGTCAAGCTAACTGAATTTATTCAATTTAAGTGCCTCACTCTGAATACATGCTAGAGAACTAATATATTTACAAAAAGATGTACTAATAAATCATAACACCTATAATATTTTCATGCACATGTAATATAAGTTCTTCATTTATTATTTAATATTCTAGGGTGCCTAAACTATCCTTCACAATAGCGACAACCTCAACTGCCTTTCCCTTTTCAGAGCATATATGGAATAACACATTATACATTAAATCAGTGTTTTATAAAGAAAACATTCTCAAGAAAAATGGAGAAAGCACTTACTTAAAGAGACATGAGTAAATCCTCAAAATGAGCAGGTTTCATGAACTACAATAACAGAAGCTGCAGTCTCTCTCCAGAAGTTGTAAGTTAACTGAATCAATAGCCACAAAATTTCCTCCAGTGTGCGTTCTGTTTGGGAGGACAAAGCAATGGCCCAGCCCATTCCCTGAATCCTGCCCATGGAAAATCACCCACTCATCTTAATGTCTGCCATCACAGGTGAAAAACCAAATGCCCAATGACAGCATGAGGGCTCCTGAACTCAGCCAAACTGAAAATCAAACACAGCTACAGAAAACTAAGCTTTCTCTCAGTCAGAGCGACGTGCTCTGCACATCTCACAAAGAAAATCCACTGCTTCTGCACTCTCAATATTGATGTCAGTGTCCTGTCCTTAAGGCACCTATCTGCCTTGGAAAGCCATGGCCATTTTTTCTAAAGTAAGAATCATAAACTAAGATGAAAACGTTTCTGCAATGACACTAAAATGAATACAACTCCAATGTGAAACAGCAGCACCGTGTTTCATCAAGACTGGAGTATGTTATTTAAAACCACATATATTGTTAAAACGACACAGTAATAATAAATAGTTAACATCGTGTAAAATTTCAGTGCATTTAACTCCATTCAAAATGACTTTTCACACACTACCTACAGAACCTCTAACACAGAAGGGGAGGGGCCCTTCTTTCAGTACATTTTTCATCACTAGGAAAGAAATACAATTCAAGGTCCCTTTATTTCTCTTTGCCTAAAATTCATACTAAATCATAAAGCAAATACTCCCCTGCATTGTTTACCATGTATTTTAAAATAAAAATCTGAAGCTTGACAAAAGACTCCCATTAAGCCTAAAGAAATATAGCTCCCCTGTTGCTTACTTAAGAAGTCTTGTCATTAGAAAGAAAATGCAATCTTTGATTTTTCTCTCAAATGAAAGTGAAGTTATTTAAGCATATATCCTATATATACAAACATACATACATATGTATCAACTCTCAGCCAGAAGTAGAGATCTGTGCATGACTTGCCATCTCTGTGTTTTTCAGCGTCCCAATATGAACGGTTCAATGCTGATTGTGCAACATAACATGATGCACTCTCTGAGGCCAATAAACAAATATGTGACGGGAGGTCTGTTTAGCACACTGAATATTACTCTAGTGACCCATTGTGACTGTCCTCACTGACTGAATAAGTAACTGGGTGAGACATCATCTTAATTGTGAAAGACATTTTTTAGCATTCCACTCAGGCATAGCCACATTTTAGATTTACCACAGGGAATAAACACATTAATGCCCATTCCTAGCTTAGGCTTTTCGGCCATAGATTTTTGCCTCTGATATTAAAGGAAGGAAGTGAGAGAGACATGCACAATGGCTTTACATAACTAACACATCCACAAAGTCATAGTTGACACAACCACAGGACCACAAATGTAGCTCAGAAAAAAAGGAGTCTGGGATTACTTGACTACGGACTATAGCATCTCTTCAAAGGCAAACTGTGTGATGCACTAAGAAACATGTTTCCAATTCCCTGCTAGTTCAAAGAGATGTCCCGTAGGATCATTTCTAGAAGGAATCTGGTAGTCGTATCTTACAGTAATACCTAAGGAAGGCCAAACGATTAACATGTGGTTTTTACCCAAATAACAGATGATAATAGGTCAAATCTTGACACCTCTTGATAGGAGCTCAAATTTTCCTTCTTCCAAGCAGTATAATTATCTTATTTGATATTCACAAAAATCCCAGAAAACCAGGAATCAGGTATTACACCCATTTAATATCTGAGGAAAAGAATCACTATGGCTACTACTCACTGAGTACCTTCCACGTGCCAGGAATGACAGCATCTGCTCTGTGCATTAAACTACCTCATCTATCTCCCCAATAATTACATATCTCGACTTCCTGATAAGGAATTCAAGATGCAGGGTGGTAAAGTCACCTGCATAAGGACAGTCAGACAGACAGACAGACACATACAGGGTATGGCCTTTTTTATTTTCACTTTCAAAGAGAGGAAGGCAGGGGAGGAAGAAGCATTTAAGGAAGGAAAGAAGGAAGAAAGGAAGGAAGAGGAGGAAGAAACCTCTTAAGTTATTCATTTGGGGTTTTCACTCCAGCCCCAGTCTTGAACCTGTGACCTTGGGCTTTACATGTTTTGCATGCTGCTGAAGCCATAAGGGTATGCCCAAGCCCGGTCCTTTTAAGGGAAACTGCAAGTTAGGACATTGTAGGCAAGAAAAGCTTTGAAAGAAATTGAAAGTGGATAGTAAATGCATATGGTACAATATTTAATTCAAAGTATAATTCAAAGTAATTCAAAGTAAGTCACCCGGTTTCTCCTTAGAAGGTTTCTCTTACCAAGTTTTGTGAATGTAGTTAGTTCACTCATGAAGTCTTAAAAGCATAAAACAGTATTTTAAGGACTTACTGGATTGAGAAAAATTTGTTAAAGTCTTTCTGACTTTGAAGTTGGATCATCAAAAATACTAATGTCTTTCAACTGAATCTAGTTATTTGCAAAACAAGAAATTATGTGGATATTGCCTTTTACATATCTCCCTATTTAGCACAGCAATTACTAGAAAGAAAAATAGTACGATATGAAATAATTATATAATTAAGAGATCTAAGACAAAGAACTAAGCATGGTTAATGAAAAGTCTGTATGTGTGAGACTAACAGTGACCCTGACCAAGGATGGCACCTGCTCCACACTTGTCCAGCCAGTTATCGGATGACAGCTGTCAGGATCAGCTTCAGGGGGAGACGGCTAATTTTAAAAGGAAGCACCACAGGAGAAAAGGGAGGCAGGGAATCATATCCCTCCTCACTCCCAGCTCTGAATCCAATGACGTCTCCCTAAACAGAATGACAAGGAGACTAATCCTCTGAAAGTCTGCTACATTCATAGTCTGTCTTTCTGCATTGACCCCACCATCTTGACCAAGGCTACAAAAATCCAGAGTGGGTGTCTGAGGCAGCAGTCATGAAAAGCCTGTGAGATGACTCAGCTATTTGAAAGGCTGAACAGTGAGGAGCGAAGTGGTAACAAATTCTTGTGAACAGAAGGCAAGAGGAGAGTGAGTCAACAGTGTGGAGCAGGAACAAAGGCTAAAGGTCACACAGGGGCAAGGCAGCATGAGACACCATGATTCAGCAAAGGATCTGAGGTATCAAGATCAAAATGAAGCCAGTGGACAGCAAGAGGAATAGCAGAAACAGGGCTAGAGTTCCTGAGTGACTACATGCCACTGGTTAAATACCTGATAGAGGAAGCACCTGTTTCTCTTGCACTGTGATAACCCAGCCTCAGAAATGCTTGGTATCTCAAACAATGTTCCAATTCTCTTAGAGGTTTGCTAGAACAGTGACAGCAGTTGAACCATCTTCTTGTCTCTCTCCCATCTTGCATATTCTAAAACAAGACTGCATTAACACAGTAGGCAAACTGTGACACTGGTGCCCCAGGAACCACTTGTCCCGGAATCCACACTTTGTGTAGTTCCCTTTCACAAATGCTCTGAGCTTGACCACATGATGTGCTTTTTGTTAATGGATTTTAGCAAGAATTATGCAAGCAAATGTGAGGAGCCTTTGCACACTGGGGCTTATCCTCTTGTCATTTTCCCTCTGGGTAGCTTGCAGTAGCCTACAGAATGATGAGAGGCCAATGGAAAGAGACTCTGGGAGATGAAAGACCATCTCAGACATTCTGGCCCCAACTGAACTCCTGGCTGATAGCAGATAAGTGATGTTTTAACCCACATGCAACAGAAGGACCACCTGAGAACTGAAGAACCAGATATTAATTATCTGAGGGTGAAAAAGTCCTCAGAATTATGAAAAGTCATAAATTGTGGTTGTTTTAAGCCACAAAATTTAAGTAGGATGTTTCATGACATAGTTAAAAGATATACAGAAAATGGGTGTTTCTTGCAACCAAAAGAGACCTTAATACGCACATTTAAGAGGACCAAATATTCAGATACAGAGATTTCCTTGGAAGATCATGGCTGGAAGCACAGGAATTCTAAAGGAAGTTTGTTGACCTAATTCTCCCTCAAAAATGATGTAACATTTTGGTTTTTTTTAGATATATTTCCTAATATGTATGTTGGTGTAGCCGAAGAGCACATACTTGTTATATTTCTCATATAAAATTTACACTCAGAATATGTGTGAAGGGAGTGAACGCTGATGTCAAATTTATTTACACAAAAATAATTATGGATTATGCCTAATTTGGAGACTTAAACATTATATCAATTTATTTCTAATGCAGAAAACAAAAGCAAAACTTAAGCTGAAGAGTGAGAGTGAGTCTCAGGTTGTCAGTTTACCTGTCCTTCTTCCTATCTGCATGAATCAGCTAGAATTTGGACTGAGCTCAGTCCCAGCTTCTATTTGGATCCACTCAGACTCCTACCAAACAGAGACTCAGAAGAAAAGGGGAAAGAGAAAGAGGGAAGATAAGTTACAGAGACTCATCTAGTCCTATACTCTGAGGTCCATTTTCCAGATGAATTCTTTATGATTATAAAACAAAGTTCTAACTTTTAAAAGTGTAAAGTAGGTAACTGCTTCAAAATGAAGTCTGAGAAATGGAAATATAATTCTGAATGAGGACTGATAGTAACATTCAAAAATAATTGTAGAGTCAGTGAAATAAGTATTGGCTGTATTTTTCCTCCTGTAAACTGAGATTTCTACAAATATCCCTGAAAAGATGTAAGAATCAGAAGTGGTTTATTAAGACCTTCAGCTAAAAGGCCATGAGGGATATCAGTATTCTAAATGAACTATTCTGTAGCCATTTGTCAAGAAAACTACATACTGCAAAATGGCAGTTATTTAATAGAAGTGTTTTGGGATGCCGGGTTCACTAGTCACTATTCAAGCTCTGCCATATTTCAAAGTTAAGAATTCAGGACTTCTATTCTGACGGAATGGTATAAGCTATTTAGGGTGAAGATGCAGGACTTGGATGAGTGTCAATGTGCGTCCCTCTCTTAATGGGCTTGGAAGGGAGTTCAGGGAAAAGAAAGAGCATGAGGGAAATTAGCCTACATTGCAGTAAGAAAGTAGCCCACAGTTCTCAGTGCTAAACACGAAACAGTTTATATCTTTCTCAGACTATGTCCAGTGTGGGTGGGCAGGGGGTTCTGCTCCAGGCTGATGTGATTCTACCATCTCAACATATGCTCCCCAAAATCTCCTGCTCTTAACTCCTTCCCCACAGAGGACACACACATGCACACACACACGCACACACAAACACACACACACGCACACCCTTTTTGCTTACAACCCATTGATCAAAATGACTCCAACCACAAGGGAGTCCAGGAAATGTCAGGTGGCTCTGGAATACTTAGTGAGTACTACTACCTCTGCCATAGAAAGCATGCTCTATTCACACTAAATCTGAAGGTGCCATTTCTGAAGTGTTCAGAAGCGGCATTCTACAGGAAAGAAGTCTTTGTTTCATCTCAGTGATCAGAGAAGCTCACCAGCTGTGTGGGTGCTGGGGACTGCAGTCACCCCCTCTGCCTTCCTCCCCATTGCATTTCTGAATCACTCCTTCCTATAACTTGGGCTTCTCCCAGACATGGGGCTGAGCATGGGGCATTCAGTGGCAGAAGGTTCAGATTTACCAAATCCCAGAGACATCACTCCTGCTATCACAGATTAATCTTTACAGCAACATTTCAAAATGCATTTGCTAAGGAATCCTGGTTCTCTGTAGTCATAACAGGATCATGAAAATGAAAAGTGGGAGACTGACATGACATGAAGAATTGTATTTTCCACTTGCTATCAATGCTGGTGAAGGTATATTATCATAAACTAAATAGCTAGAAATCCTTCATTTCAGCCAGAGGCTATTTCATATAAAGAACAAAATCTCAGTCACTTGCCGATTCACATTTTGTACTACAAAAGATTTACCAGCAAAACAGCACAATACATGAAATATTTAAGTCCTGGTGCATTTAATTTTCTTGAAACAGGTCATGTGAAAAATCTGCATTTATCAAAAAATCAATAAATGGATGATCATCTGATTCCAAGAAAATTAAAGAACCCTGCTCCTGAATGCTTAGAATATATTTTGATGTCCAGGAGGTTAAATATTAGCTCTCCAGGTATTCATATTTTTCATAAAAGCTAAGTACACAAAACCATAAATGTTAGAAATAACATTCTCTGCAATGTGAGATTTAACCAACTAAAGAGTCAAAGCTTTAGAATATTCTGCTCGTTGTGCTAAAAGGCACTGACTTCTCAGGAACCACGTTTTCTATGAGAGCTCATTCTATTTCTAACAATTGTTAAAAGAACTCCACAGAGAGAGTAAAGTCCACTGCTATGGTATGAAAGAAATGGCAACTCAAAGAGCAAGTCTGGGACACAGTTGGGGAATTCGGGATCCACATGCCCAACTTTCTGGAAGAATCAGGACAGAAAGTCTCTGGTTTTTGTCCAAGTTGTTTGGTAAGATCATTAAATCTGCAATTACTGTCTCTCTATGTCTTTTCAGTTGAGTTTTCATGGAAAAAAATGTGTGGGCAAACTGAGCGTTTATCTCCCAAAGACAAATAAATATTCATGCCCTCCTAGAGAAAGAGTGGAAAATAAAGTGAGATAGGAGGACAAAGACAAAGCAACAAAGAAGAAATGTTACAGATGTAAGAATTTTCCAAGTTCCATTATCATTATTATCATTTCTGGGAGGGATGGAAATGATTCACAAACAGACTAGACAGTAAAATCTCAGGATTAAAGGGGTGCACACTGGGGCCCTCATTCTCCATCTCACTCAGCTAACAGCAGCATCTGAAATCTGTCTGGTTAGTCTACTTGAGAAAGGCTTTTAAGTTTAGGCTTTTGTCTCCTTCAAGAATGTAAAGTAGGACTATTCTAGACCCTTACTAGAGTATAAGGCAGTAATTATTGGTTTCCAGCAGCTCTCACCAGCCCTGGGGAGAAAAGCATTTCTGTTTTAGGGGACCTAAGTACCCTTCCTGAAACAGCTCTAGCAGATCTGTTAATAACTGATAGCAGAATGCTAACTTCTGATGTTTATCAAAGCTGGTTATACAAACAGGATGTATAATTCTCATGTTTTTCCTTCTCAACAATTTACTAGTTCAAGACGCTTCGATTTTATGTACAGACTTTACAAATTAGATTACACTATCAGGCAGGTGAGCGAGAAGCAGAAAACACCAGTCAGGTCTGAAAGACGTACTTTTGTTTTCAGTTAAGAGCAAGGTGTTTAGTGGAGACAAGATTTTTTTTTTTTTTTTTTTTTTAAGGAAAGTGCAGGCAGGAATGAAGTTAGCAGAGGCAGGCAGCGAGAGAGAGGACGAAGAAACACTAGATTTTACTTAGCTATTCATCTTGGTTGTTTCCCCTCACCCCACCCGCCTCCCTGCCCTGGGGTCTTTGGGAATGTATGTGGACTACACCACAGCAGACTAAACCACTAGGCCACCCTGAGGGCGCTGATGTGCTATTTTATATATATTTCTGAGTACATTTTATTCAAAAGGGGCATTTAGTCATAATAATCTGTACAATGATCTCAAACTGGAGGACAAGTCTCTAAAGTTGAGAAGAAAGCCCATGCAGGTGGCACTGAGGCAGTAACGCCTGAGAGTGCTGCCAGGTCAGGGCACTGTCTCTTTTTTTCTGTAGTGAAGGAACATAGCATCACAGCATTATATAAGCTCTAGGTGTACATTATCATAAATCCACATCTGTAGGTGATACATTAAGTTCACCACCAACAGTTCAGTTCTATCCTTCACCACAGAACTGACCTCTTTTACTAAACTTGTCTACCCAGCCCCTTTCCCTTCTGGGAACCACTGATAAATACAGAATGGAATACTACTCAACCTCTCCTATCTCTCTAGAGATAAGTCTGTTTTTGTTTGATTTAGTTTGTTTTATCTGTTTGATTCCTCTATATACCACCTATGAGTGAAAATACATGATGTGTCTTTCTCCTTCTGACTTATCTCACTAAGCATAATTCCCTCCAGGTTCAGCCATGTTGTGAAGAGGGGCAGCTAAGAGAGGAAGGAAACAAATGAGAGGAAAGGCAAGCACAGGAAGGAGGATAGGAAAACAGATCATGATAGTTAATTGCTAACCTTAAGAATGTAAAGAAAGTGTGGCAACTAAGAGAGTAGAGAAGAGAAACAAATATTATGGATGCATGCCAATCCTAACCCAGTGGAAAATTCTACCCATGAGATAGATAAGACTCTTCTCCAGTTTATAGCAGCAGCAGCTTTACTGTTCACAGAGATCCTTCCTTTCTGGGTCTTGCCCTTTAATAAAGTTTCCACGTGCTGCCAACATGAGCCTCCTTTGAATTCTTTTTCCAACTATGCTCAAGAACCTAAGTATCTGACTCATAATAGTTGCTAAAGATGTCACCCTTTTAATAGTTGAATAGTATTCCATTTTACATATATATATAACATCTTCTTTATCCACTCATCTGATGAGCATGTAGGGTGCTTACAGCTCTTGGTTATTGTAAATAATGCTGCAATAAACATGGGGTGTATATATCTCTGAACTAGTGTTTCTATGTTTTTTGGGTAAATACATGGAAGCGGGATAACAGGGTCACATGGAATTTTCATTCTCAATTACTTGAGGAATCTTCCTACTGCTTTCCATAATAGTTACATCTATTTACACTCCTACCAACAGTGTTTAAAGATTCCCTTTTCTCTGCGTTCTCCCCAACAATGGTTGATTCTAGTTTTCTGGATAATAATCATTATCAGAGATGCGAAGTGATATCTCATTGCTTTGATTTGCATTTCCCTAGTAAGAAATGATGACCATCTTTCCATGTGTCTGTATGTCATATTCTACTAAATCGAAGAAGGTATCTGTACATCATATGTATAAGGAGAGGCTAAAATACATAAAAATTTCATAAAATTAAACAACAGGAAAACTATTAAAAATGGGGCACTTCTAACATGACAGAGCTTAAGTAGGGGATACTCATTTTACTTAGACATTTTAAAACTGAAGTATTAGAGCTGTGTCTAAATGCACTTATACTTCTCTGTAGGGCTGGTTTCAAATATTTTATAAAAAAGTCCATTATATGCCTATTAAGTTTCATATACCCAAGTGGGGGTTGGGGGTCAAAAGTGAATTTAACTGAATTCATGCCTCTGAACTGCTCAAATATGGGCTTGGAGAGGAAAGTAAGGACAATGAGAAATGTAACTAAATGTAAAAGCAATGTGGTAGATGCTCTAAGAGTGGTAGGACCTGATCCTGATGGGAGCATGAAATAAGACACAACTAATTCTGCTAAAGAGGGAAGAGGGAAGCCTTCAGGAGGTGAGATCAAATTCTGCCCTGGAAAAGTAACAAAAATACTCCAGGAGGAAAAGAGGAAAGCTGTGAGTGAAGTCACAGAGGCACTAGAGTACAATGTGTTTTTGGGTAAGTCCCTGGTGGGTCCAAAGGACGTGTGGGAAAGGCGGGGAGGGGGAGGCAGGGAGGGAGCAGAAATGGTAAATGAGTGCCAAATTGGGTGGATTTAAATGCTGTGCTAATGAGTTTTGACTTTATTATGCTCTTAGATGAGTTTCGAAATATTAAGCTGGGTACAATGAACTAAATAGCTTTTCTCTCAAAAGCATCATCAAGAGTGTCTTCTCATGCAAAGGATAAAACAAGCAGGGAATTTTAGCAGATCAATTAAATTTCCCTCAATAATCTAAGAATCAATTCTGTGCAGATCAATGATTGCTGAGACCAGGGGTGGTCAGAGAAGAAATGGGTTGCAAACAGGTAGGAGGGAACTGTTTTTCGTACTGTGCTCAGCAGAATGGATGACACGGAGCTTCCAGGATCAAGTTATAATTATTTAAAATGACAACTGTATACTTCCTGACTCCTCTCCTTACCATAGCCATTAAATCGTAAAACTAATAGAGACTGGCAAGCCATTGCTATGGTATCCCATGACTCTTGGTTTTTTTTAAAGGAATGAAATTCAGTCATTTTTTTTCTGTCCAGAGAATAGCTTTGTCACCTTGAATTAGGTAATTTCTTAGATATGCTACAAAACGTAGGATCTATGAAAGAAAAAAATGACAAACTACACATCATAAAAATTAAAAACACTTATTTTTAAAAGACAAGAAAGGTAAAGATGAGCCATAGAAAATGAGAAAAATATTTACAAATCATATTTCTAATCAAGGAGTTGAATCCATAACCACATAGATGAATTCTTACAGCTCAGAAATAAGGCAAACAATTCAGTAAAAAATATGGGCAAAAGATAAAGACTTTCCCAAAGAAGAATTGTTCTATCAGTGGCTGTCCTCCAAACTGGTTGGAGGGTCCCCTGGCCTGACAAGGAGCTCAAGTATTCTTCCTTATCCACCCCTACCTGCCTGCCTCCTCCCACCAGTCTGGAGGGCGAACACCAAAGGACTAGTTCAAGCCCTTGTCCTACCCTGGATGGGAAGAAGGGCAGGGAATAGCCCATAAAAACTCTAGCCCTGAGGCTCCTCCTGCCCTTACTCCATCACTTAAGGATGCATTTGTGCTTTCACTTCAATAAAACTCAGTTGCTTTCTGCTGGTGGTGCTACCTCTTCGTTCCCAGAGAGGGTGGGCCTGACAAAATCTTTTCTGGACTCACAAGAACCCTGGAGCAAGACCCCAAGCCCTAGTGGTAACATACTCACATAATGGAAAATTACTCAGCTACCAAGAATGTACCTACTGATGTGTAGTTCAACATGAGTGAAACCTCAAAACAATGCAAAGTGAAAGAAGCTAAATGCCAAAGACTATATACAAGTCCTCTTATATGAATTCTCTAGGGTAAAACTAGAGAATCAGAAAATAGAGCAGTGGCTGCCTGGGGCTGAAGGTGGAGAGGAAATGAACCAGAAACAGGAAAGAATTTTTCAGGTGATGGTCGTGCCCTAAAACTAGATTGGGGTGATGTTTGCACAACTGTACAAATGCACTGAAACTCATCAAACTGCACTTAACCTGAGGAAATTTTGTGGTGTGTAAGCTGTACCACCACACAGTTACATAAAATAAAACGAAGTTGAAAACAGTGTTTTCCAAATCACAACACACTTCAGAGGATACATTCATTCCATTCCTATTATAACTTGAATATACCTGTTATAAAGAAAATAAGCTATAGTTAGTTGGAAGGAGGGAACCAAGGTGGTGATTGATGTGGTATGAAATACACACAGACTGAGAGGTCATTTCGACATGCTAAAATATTAAAAGAAGAAAGGAAACTAAGCAGTACTGAGGGAAATGGCAAAGAATATGTAAGTTTATGAGTCTAGATGAATTACTGAAGGAGTGATTTTAAGAGGAGGAATGTGTCTATTTTAAGTAAAATAATGTCAATGAAAATAAGCTGTATGTATCATCTTCATGAAGAAAATATTTCTATCATCCTCTGCAAATCGGTTTCCTTAATAAGAATTTAGATTCAAATCAATTTTCAGTATTAAAATGATTTTATGATGTATTTAGGAATCAATGGCACATAATCTTGATTAAGGTTACATTACCTTTAACCTCACATTCACTTCCACGTCATCTAAGGCATAAGAGAGAAAACGTAAGTCAGGCAGAGAGAATCTGTTTCATTAAGAATCTCAGATGGTGGGATAGGCCCTCTTCACAGAGCACCAAGTCTCCTCATCTCCACGTGCCTTAGTGTGCTGAGGATAATGAAAACTTTGAAAAATCAGTGCTATCTATTTCAATCTCACTAGGCAAAAATAAAGGACCCAAAGCAGAGATTTTAGAAATTAAATTCCGACAATGTTTCTTAGGGTCTGTGTCCCCAACAGAGCTGGAGCCGGGGTTGCCTGGGGAAGGAGGAGGTCTTCTGTGCGCCCAGTGAGAATTTTAAAGACTCTCCACCAATTAACACCTTTCGTTTTAGGGCTGCAAAAGTCTCCTAAAATGGCAATAATGCCTCCGCCCAAAACTTTTTTGTCCACAGTTCTTTCTCTTAATTATTCCCATTATCGCTGTTCTTCAGTCTCGTATCTTTCCCAGAATCCAATAATTCTCGTCTGTCATCTTTCTTCCTTCTTTTTTCAGCCTAGGTCCCAAGGGCTACCTTTCATTTTTCTGGCCCATCCTCCAGCACCTTTTGCTCCTTGTTCTTCTATTATGCCTGCCTAGGGAACACCCCAATTCATAGCAGTCTTGCCTCTTTGACATCAAGCCCAAGATCCTCACGTGGCATTGACAAGGGGGAAGATGAACTGAAATCCTGGTTTTGCCACTCATATCCTTAGGGAAATGCAAATTCAAACCACAATGAGATATTACTACCTACCATTTGAATAAACTCTATGCCTTAGTCTCCTCACCTTAAAGAGGGCTAATTTACCCTCCATTAAGGGTGTTAAGAAGTGAGATAAAAATGTAAGGCAACATGCCAGAGATTTAGAGAACCCTTTGTGAACGTGAATGTAATAGTAACAAGGTCTGTCATACATAGCGTCTGTGTATCTTTCTAGTCTCATCACTCATACCGTTACTAGCATAATGAACAGACAAGCCACCTCCATGCCTTCCACTATTGTCCCCTCTGCCTGGAATAGTCCTCTCTCCACTTCATCAGCACCTTCCTCATGGCCTGGATAACAGCTACTCATTCTTGACAACCTAGCTAGGATGCCATCCTATAGAACTCTCCTACAGAGCAGCCACTAACCACATGAGACTATTTAATTTAAATTAAAGTAACTACTGTAAAAACTTGAGTTCTTGGTCACACTAACCACATTTCAAGTGTCCAGCAGTCACATGTGTCTGGCTGGAGGCAGCCGTGTTGGACAGTGTAGAACAGAACACTTCCATAGTCACAAGGAATTCTACTAGACACAGCAGCTCTAGAAGGAAACGCTTTGCTAACTCTCTCCCAAAGAATGCATGTGTACTTTTTTTTACAAAAGCATTCATCACTCCTTATTTTGCTTGCTGATTCTCTTTTCTTCCATGAACTGTGAGCTTTCTGAAACGCCACCCAATCAGCGAGACTCAGACTAAATGGGTTACTAAATGATTGGCTAAAAAGCCTTTAAAAAAAAAAATTGTCTGGAGATCCGAGATCCATAGGGAAGAAGCTCCTGAGATATTCTTGTTTTCAGGAGTTGGTCCTGAATGATTTGCTTTGTTTTGTGTCTGTTACTCTATTTTCCAATCTATCCCTAATCATTCTTCATTCATTTCCTGACCTAAGTGGCTCTGGACCCTTAGCTTCTTCAGTGTGTGCCTTCCCAGATCAGCTGCTCTATGCTGCCTTTTGGCCCTATCCCTGGCTGCCTTCCTCTGCCCTTCATTCTGTTCTTCTGTGAGATTACATTTGTTTCTGGTCCTGCAGGTCCCTAACCTGTTCAGACAAGCCAAGCTTGTACTTGTAGCCAGGATTTCTTGGCCTCCAAATGGGGAATTAAATAATACAGATTCTAAATAAATCAGTGAGAATAAAAATATCACTGTATTCATAGTGCCTTAGGCTGTATCTGGAACATAGTGTGTACCATATAAATATTTGTTGAGGGAATGAATGGGTTATTATTTAATCAGGGAATACCATCCCAGGGACGAATGTGATACAAAGGAAATGAAGCTGAGAAGAGTTCAGAGATAAGTCTACTGAGCTGCTGAGCATGACTGACTGTTCAATCCACAGAACATACCCCCAAGAAGCTTTAGTATAAACTGCAGCTCAGAACCAGTCCTATGATGGGGTGGGGAAAGGAGAAAGATTTTATTCTAGGTCACTTGGTCAAAGGTGTGCCTCCTGCATTTCTGGTTGTGCTGTCCAAAGCATGGACCCCAATAGGTCGGACAGAGGTGTCAGCACAGGGCCCCTAAATGGGAGGTGAAAGATACACTTGTGCATGGTCGGTCAGAGCCCACGCAAAGCAGAAACAAGAGATGGGGAGGCTGAGAAGCTCTGAAATGGAGTATTAAAGACATATGGCACAAAGCACAGAAATTAATCTTTCAGGTACATCCTGTTGGTGTGTTGGTTTAGTCCACTGGCTGTAGTCCTCGCACATTCCAAGGTCCCTGGTTCAAGACTCAGGCCCAGGGAAACAACCAAGATGAACAACTAACTAAAGTAAATGAAACACTTCTTCCTCCTCTCTCTTCTAGTTTGCCTACTCACCTTCGTTCCTGCCTGCACCTTTCCTTTAAAAAATAGTCAGTCTTTCAAATTATTAGCCATTATGGCAGGGACTTGGACACCAGAGGATAAGTCATTTGAAGATTTACAAAGTGGGGTGTTTCCCACATTTCCATTTCCAGCAGGATTCTGGGTACAGGGTGAACGTCAATAAAACTCGACTGGTCCAGAGCACAGAGGCACCTCTACAACCCAGCAGAGTACGAGGTTCCCAATGGGTGAATATGATGGAAGAGAAGCAAGTATGAGGAGGGACTGACAGGGAAGAAGAGCTAAAAACAAACCTCATCCATTTAATAATTTGGCCTGGAGCTGAACTGCTTGAAAGATTTGCCATGTCCTCTCCTTTATTCTAAATCTCAGGCAAATAAGCCACCTTGGCACACCTTCCAAAGTTTCACCTTTAACAAGATTTCCTAAACCCTTATAAAAGGCACTTAAGGCCCAGGCAATGGCTGAGTATTAAGAATCAATAAACTTGACCTTTCCCTGGCTTTCCCTCAAAGCCCACCACTGATTTCTTTGTTTTCCATGTATACAGTAGCTGCCTAAGTTAGGTCTGCTTTTAAGTTGACACTAGGTTTATTTTTCCCCATGCCTTGTCTGCATCTGACAGATGTCATTTACAGAATGTAAGTGATGGCTGTGAGTCACTGGATCCATTCATAGTTTATTAAAATCAAGATATTATCAGCAAGTTTTTGTTTCATCTTCATGAATTTCAGACTTGAAAGGTCAAAGATCTTCCAAAAAAAGTATTTATTTCATAAGTACCTTCTTTTAAGTAGGACCAATAAAGCATTCCCATGAGAGGTGGTGTATTGGACTCCTCTCATACACTCCTTCAAAACCTGCTCCATTGCTCCTCCTATTTCATCCACAACCGCTAGGGACCTGTTTCCCACAGGCTTTGAGCAGCTTTGTGCAGGTGCACCTAGATGATGGCTTTGCCATGTTCTTCATAAAGGGTCCCTTGATTCCTGCACTGGGCACATATAATCTGTAGTTTAATAGTCCCAGGAATCCACTCTGTACACAGGTGTGCACCACTTGGCAGATCCCGGGAGTCAGCGCCAGGAGACCGCTCTTGGACCAATGGGTGGGTATCTGGCACTAGTGGATATGGGCAGCCCCATTTTGTTCCCTGGCACACAATTCCGAGATGCATTTCATAACCCCCTCTCAGGTCCAAGGGGGAATCAGTCAATTTTAGCATGCAGCCTGTGGTGGATTTCCCCCTTCCTCTGTTTCATTCCCTTTATCTCATATTTCTGCTCCCTGAGATGAGTATTTCCAAACAAACTACTTATGCACTGGCTTGGCTTTTAGGGGACCTTAGGTTAAGATGAGCTGGTGGCAGCCTTACATTGACTTTCCAAAATTTCACAGCCTGGACTCATGGTCTAAGACTGTAATAATGCCCAAGACTGGTTCCTTGCTGCACTCATTCCACCCCCCACCCCATTCATACAAGAATTCCTCACCTCCTCGACTGCAGTGATTTCTCTTCCTCCCAAGGACAACCATGGGACCTGACACTCCTTGAGCACTTGTGTGCTCAGCCTCATTTTAGTGTTCTTATTATCTTCTGTATACAGTAGAAATAGATTCAAGAGGCCAGAATACTTATCCAGGATCTCACAGTGAGACTTCAAACTAGCATCTGTGGGTTCGAAGCCCATAATCTTTCTATAGCATTCTTTCAAGATTAGACAAGACTTTGCAACAAGTGATAAGCACATTTTTTCTTCCTGAATAACTACAAGGCAAGTTTTATATATGACACATATCTCTAGAGATGTGTTTTCTCTCTTTCTCTGAAACCTGTCTTCTCTGACTGATTCTCCTTCATCACCCTTGGGAGTGTAAAGTGCCCCAAGGGCTCATATTAACTCTCACAGGTGAAAAGTCTTTCTGTTTTGTTACTCAGAATTTTCCTCCCTCTTTTTCCTCCTTTGGATCACATTCTTCTACCAAGCCTCCTGGCTTAGCTCTTTCCTCTCTTGTGCCTCACTAGAAACATACCTACAGGCTCTCTTGGTCCAGATTCCTTCAGTGTATGCAGGAGTATTTAACCCTGGGCTTAGAGAGGCACTTCTTAAACATCTTTAACTTCTTTTTAAGCTTGGTTACCAGCTTGGCTTGGGGGCACACACTGGAAAAAAGGGTGAACATAGCACAGCTCTGCAATTCACTGAATGACCCTCATCTTCCAAGGCACTTAGTCAGCAAGCACCTCTTCTCTGCACCCTCTCTGGAAACACCTGGATGCCCTGTGGCAGCAAACCCCAATTGCCTCTCAGATTCTCGGAGCAATAATCAAATCAGATGATTTTATCTACCTCATTTCATTCTGCTCATTAAACATCTTCACAGAAGAGAATTTCATTACTTTCCTTGCCCCATCCTTTTTTTTAAGTAGCAATGAGAACCAATGTTCTCTCTTCCCCAGTTGTGGGGACAAGAATAACAGGTTAGAAAGAAAGAAATTCTCTGCCCAGTGAATGACATAAATAGAGTGGCCTCTTCAAGGCCAGGTGCCAAGTGGCAGAGAGGCTGCCTGCAGTTCACTGCTCTGACGTGGAGCCTCCTCATCGGCAGTGATGAAACGGGCCACCCAGTGTCTGCTTCCTGCCAGCACCATCTGGCAGGTGCGGGCACTTCCAGTCAGAGCCAGGCTGTGTAATTGCCTCAAATCCTGGGGTGTTTCTCTGAAGCTCTTGCCCCTGCCATGAACACAACTGTCACACAGAAACCACTTAGGAAACTAAGGTCATTCATCTCCATGAACGACCCACTCCACAGAGCGCGGCTCAGAGGCTTTGGGATAACTAAATCAGGAAAGCTCATTTTCATGTTGGGAATGTGCCATCATGAGGAACACATGTTGGACATCTGAAAGTGACCGGGTCAGGCCTCAGCCCCAGCCAGCAGCCTGAAGGGTTCCTGAACCTTATTTATGTTCTAACACATGCAGGTCTTCCCTGGCATCATCTTTCCACATTTCATCCCGCTATTTCTAAAACATATAGAATGAACCACAACACTCGATGCTATGTGAATGCAAATATAACATGGCTTAGACGCTTTCACACTTCCTGGAGAAAGTTCTCTTCATGCTCTCTAGAAAGACATATTTAAGGTTGCATTGACTCATTTCTCATTGTGCTTATTTTCTCTACAAACTGAGTTATATGTCTTTTTGTTTGTTTGTCTTTTGCTTGTTTGTTTAATGTAAAGATCAGAGCATCCTGGGGAGTAGTGGTTGGGTCTGCTGGCCCTGGCCATGAATTCAGTGCACATGCAACACAGGGGCCCAGATTCACACCCTGGCACCAAGGGATAACAGCAAAGATGAACACCTAAATAAAATAAATAACAATGTTTCTTTCTGCCTGTCTATTCATCTTCCTCCCTGTCTGTACCTTTCCTTTTTTTAAAAAAGAAAATGATAACAAACAACTAGGACACATGGGGAAATCACATGGAACTTAAGGTCATTTTGCCACAACCAGAATTGTTCTTTGAACTTTACTTGAAATGATCATTTCAAAGTGGTCCAACCACTATAGGAAATTGTTATTTCCGGGACCTCTTCATGGTCCATACTGACTGAGCGAGTATTTAACCATATTTGTATCATAGCTGTTGTTACTAGCTTCCTAATGGCATCCTTTTGCTTCTTTTGATCTTCTCCAGGGTTCAGACTGAAAAAATAAAGACCACTCATCTGTCCTGTAACAAACACATATAACTCTTTCCCTGGCTAATCTTCTAACCAGAAATCAAAAAGCCTGTTTACAGTCTTACCCAGTGAACCAGGTCTTCATTCCATTTCTGGGTTGCTAATTCTACAGGTTTTTAGGGGAAGAAAAGCAAGGTTCTTTGAGCATAGTATATTGGAAAAGCGGCAGTCTCCGCATCTCTCCTCTGCAACAGCAGATGAATGGTGAGGCTCACCTAGCAGACGGGTAATGAGTGCTGGCCTTGGATCTCTCAAGAGGAGCTGGGACATCTGTCGTGAGGGTCTCCCAGGAGCAGCAGCAGGACTGTGCAACCCACCTTCTAAAAGGTGCTCAGAGCTGAATGCGCAGCAGCAGCCAAGGCCTACGCAGCGCTTCATGTGGAAAGTAAAGCTATGTGACATACCCATGCATACTCCCATTTGTGTCTTCTTTTATTATTTGTGGGACGCTGGTGTTTTGCACAGTTCTTCTAGATCCTGCAGTAAACATTGGAGCTCTTGGGTGCAGGCTAAAGGAACATCCTTGCCCCCGGGAAGGTACCTCTAGTGTCCTCACCCTTGATTCAGGGATGATGGTAGGTCACCGTGTAGATGATCCCAATGTCTGTCTGAAAGCTGCAGATGATTCGACAGCACAGCCCTATTGAGACCCTAATTCTACCCAGTTCAACAAGTAGGTACGGCTCCCCTTATGTCCACAGCCCCTCCCCTCTTTGGAAACAGGGTCACACCTGACCTCTATTTTATATTTTCTACATTACACAGCAAAATTTGGCTTCCATCTGAAAACTCATGTCCAAAATGCTCATGTTTTATTAAAAACTTTCCCTTAAAATAACATTCAACATTTACTGTTCATTGACTATGGACCAGGCTCGGTCTGTGCTAAGAAATTTGCATAATTACCTTATTTAATCTTCATAGCAGTTCTGAGTTAGGTTAATTGAAAGTTTTCAGAGACACTTTAGCAGAGTTCACAAAGATCTAGATGCAGTTTCTGTAAGAATCAGCCAGCACAGGTGCACCCTGAGCAAAGTGGTTCACCTTAAATCACGCTGTTCTTATCTGTGGTATCTTTTACAGTAAAACACACCATTGATGTTGAGCTAATGAAAGCATACCTGTTGGAGTAGAAAACTGTTGAATGAGAAAACCTGTGCCTCTGAAAGTATCTAGAATAACATTCAGCATTTTGGAGAGTTCTGAATTATTTACACCATTTGAAATATTCCTTTCTCAGACATCTATTCTGGTTTTCGCTATTTTCATGACATTTTCCATTTTTTATTTATTCATGTAGTATGCATGTTTTCAGATATTTTCTCTTATGTATGAAAAGTGCCATTTCACAGTGCTCTTTGTAAGGTTTTCCTGCATTATTGCTGTCAATGGAGCTTGATGGTTTTTAAACCTAGTGGTCATCATAGATATTTAGAGAGAGGAGGCAAATAGGTTTAAACTCTCAGACCATCATGAACCAACTGGCAGTGACTTCAAGGAGGGCTGGGTGGAGAAGCCAGTGGCTTTAGCTAGATCCGGCAAGGCTGCCACGGGCATGGGCGGGGAAGTGCTAGCTCCAGTCCATATACTGGCCAATCTCCACTAAGAGCAAAGAGAAACTTCTTTGGCTGCTTGTGAAAATACTCCTATATATAGTTATAAAAAAATTGATATGTATGTGTGAACTTAGGTGAATTCCTTTTATCTCCTCCATCATTTATTATGCACAACACATACAAATGGTAAGTTTGAGCCTTTACCAGAATGGCTTGTAAAAATCCATCATCATTCTTCCTTCTTACAGAGTCTTTTTTAAAAAGACAATCTCCGATATACTCTTTGAGAAATCCCAATTATTCTCTGTGACTCACACCACCTTATATATTTAGAAGTGGATGTCCTACCATCTGATGCGGTGTCCTATCCATACCCTGCTTAGGTCATGTAATCCCTAAAACCTCCAGCATCTACTCACAATCAAACAAAGAGAGAATAAAGTGCCATCCTCTGTGTCTGTGTTTTTAGGACATTACAGTTTAAAAGTATAAAGGATCTGAAATCTTACCCACTTTCAAGCTAACAAGTTAGCTTGCTACATTTTATAGATGCCAGCTGAGGACACCTGAGTCTTGGGACCAGGACAAAGATTTACTTACAGTGTAGCAACAGGCACAGCGTCAGCATTTGCTTGCTCTGGTCCTCAAAGTTCCCATTCCTACAGGGTGACGTGAAAAGGGACCGGGGACATGTGCGCGCGCGCGCACACACACACACACACACACACACACACACACACACACACACAGCAGATTACATTACACAGAGAAACTCTGAGCGTACAGAATTGAATCTTCTCTAATGGGCAGTTAGCAAGCCTGTCCTTTTCTCTAGAAGGAAAACACGTTTTTCCCTTTCTGAGGCTGATTATCATACAAACACCATCAAGAGTGCCTCTACTTGCAATATGTGCAAAGGAGAATTTTCTCCCAATAATCCTTTGATTTTGCTGCTGTTTTCAGTGAACAGAAAGGCACACTGTGTGGTCATGTGATACAGCAATACTCTTATTTATTTCTTAATGGAAAGGTATAAGCAGGCAGGAAGAGAGGGAGAAAGAAGCACTTTTATTTGTTTTTATTCAGTTGTTCATCTTGGTTCTCCCTGGACCCAGGATGGGAACCTGGGTTTCTGGGATGTATCTGGATTCGCTCTCTGCCAGAGGTGGTGGACCAAACCGCTCCTCCACCAGAGGGCGTCTGGCAAAACTCTTGCAACAGGCTACCACATGCTTACTGCCAAGGCTCTGGATCCTGGATAGCCCATCATTTCCAAAGACAAAGTAAATATAAATAATGAAATTTGGTTTTACATCTGTTCATGTAAAGGTATTTTACTTTAAAAAGGTATTTTTAATAACTACAAATGTTCTAAGTTTAATCAAACTTTAATGTATGGTCACAAAACATACACCCCTCAAGGGAAACATTTTCATTTCTTATGCTTTATTATTTGACTTGGAACACTGAATTTAAATTTCAGTTTGTCTGTATTATTTATCAGACAGAAAAATACATTCACATATAATCTCAGACAAAATATGAAAAGAACTCATCAAAGGAGAATACTAATTCTAATCCTGTGAGGCTCTTTCTAAAAATAGTTAATTCAAAGCTTGAAGGCAAAACAGAAAATAACTCATTTATTCACTCAGGTATAATGCTCCTTTTTTCCACGGTATAATATTATTTTCCCTAGGGCAATTATTATTTTCAAACATAGACTCTATTGCAACAAAAATATTGCCTGTTTAAACCAGGAATCTATAAAGATAGCTAAATTCCTGCTTATCTCACAAGTTGCCCCCAGTCTTATGGAATAAATTAGTGCACATCAGGAGTTTTTAAGTTGGAACTCATATTTAGCCATTTTCACATTAATGTCTTGAATGACTAAAATTTATTTACATTGCGCTTCTTAACTTTTAAAATTAGAATATTTTCTGTGTGCTCTATGCTATTAAAAGTGGAAACAAAACTCTGTCACCAGAAATTAGATAGTAATATTCTCTTTAAAAAATGTTTTTACATGAATAAGAAAGCGTATTAGAGTGCAGAAACAACAGAAGTGGAATTTAAAATGACACTAGAAATAAATGCTAGTAGAGAGCTCTAGGTTTGTCCATGAATCAGAAAAGAGCAGTGGGTTTCGCAAGTGGGGGTCCTGCCAGCACCGGGCCTGCGTGACTGTGAGCAGTCCTCTGAAAGGCCACCTATGACAGTCATTGGTAAAGGAGGGTCAGCATCTCAAGTCTGCTGGTCTCAGCAGCATGTACGCCAACATTGCCATTGTGCAGATGTGTCTGGCACAGCCCTGGTGCAAGAAAAACACCAACCCAAGAAGTGTTCCCTGTTACTGAAAGTGCCTGGGTGATGGAGGACCCCATTTCCCACCATCTTGCTACTTATTCCAGAGTAAAAAAAAAACAACAAAAAACGAGAGGCAGAAATGAGTGAATGAAAGTGAGTGAACAAATCCTTTATCTTTAAAACATATAACCACCTTAGCTGTAAGTGCCTAGGAGAACATATGTAAATTCAGCAAAAAAAAACCCCCAAAAAACCAACTCAGTAAAAGAGAGAAAGTCCCACACAGCTTATTATGCATCACCCAGTACTTGAAACAGTCTACAGGCTTCTTCCTGCTAGCAGGCATCACCCACTGCAAGCATGTGGCTGCCTGTGGAAAGAATATTACAGGCATCTTTACATTTCTCAAATGCATACAGCACTGTTCCGGTGACTGCTCTACTGCTTTCCAAATACCAGTTCATTTTAATCCTCAGAGCAACCTTACTCAGCACTAGCTTCATGCCCAGTTTACAGATGAGGACACTTAGGCACACTGTGTCAGTGACTTGTCCAGGGTCACACAGCTAGTAAGTGGCAAAAGCAGGATGTAAACTCGGGTAGTGTGGTTTTGAAGCAGAGATGGGACTAGGGTGAGGTGAGGGAGGTACCCAACTTACGTGCAAAGCTTAAGGGGATGCCAAAAAAGAGTGCAATCATCAAGGTAAACAGCATCTTAAAATGTAGTATCTGAAAAAGCAACTTCATGCAAAACAACCATTTGAAGAAATATAAAAAGTTTAAAGAAAGAAAAGACCAGTACTGCTGATTTTCTCCTTTTGCTTCAGTCTCCAATGTGGTGTGGTAGGCTACTGCTGTAGAGCTTGTATTTGAAGCACTGTGTCTACAGCCTCCCCTTTACCTTACGAACATTTATCCTGACTTCGTTTATTAAACAGTTCTCCCATTCCTTATTAGTAATGCTCGACAGCATCGCTGTCAACTATCAACGTCTCCTATATTTATGCTGTTATTTCTGGCTATTCTATTCTTTCCATTAGTCAATTTATCTATCACTGACAGCTTCCTTTTTAAACATCTCCCTTTCTTCATATCTCTGATTTCAGTTTGTAGTGGTACAAATGTAATGTGTTTATTTGGCTACTATTCACTCTTCTTTACAAAGAGCAAACTGTGACAGAAGGGCCTGTTCCAGGTCACTATTTTATCCCAGACAAGCTACAGGAAGGATGTGACTGGTGGGTGGGAGTGCATGATAGGAAGAGTGTGCAGATGCCACAAGGAGGAAAGAAAAATGCCTCCTACAGGTTACTCACTCAAATCAGACATAATTATGTATCTGACAAGAGGAACGCACTAGAAAGATAATGAATACAAAGCTAGACAAAAATTTTAAGGAGAAATAATACACTTCATGAACTCATAGAGCAAATAACCAAAGGTCTGTATGCCCACATCATTAAAGAAATTGAACTAAAAATAAAATAAATTGGGCTGAATGTAAATTAATTTTTTATTAAAATTGAAAGCATGACACAGATGCTATTTCATCCTATTGTTATAACATCCAGCCTTTATCACCATAGCACCTGTAGGAACAGGAGGGAATAATAAAATTTTGTAGCCATGTAGAAAGTTTTCAAAGTGCTAGAAATCTTAGCAAGGTTTCTTAACATAGCAACCATACTCTATTACTGCATGATCTGATTTTACATCTGAGAGAGACAATGGTTTGTTAGTTTGTTGGAGTTCAAAATGCTTCAGTGGATTTAATTTCTTCCATTTCCATGAGCTATCATAGCTTGAAAAAAATAATGTCCCTTATTTCATAAATCTTTATTATTCCTGTTTTGCAAGGAAGCTACGTGGTTGGTTACTTGAGGGATGATCTAAAGGGAAAATGCAGCAAGTTAAGAAGAGCAGTAGTTTGAAGACTCAGAATAATTCAATAAGAAAATCAGTCACTTCTCTTTCTGGTATGCCCTGAATTCTGAGGTCAGAACTGGCCTTCAGGTCCTACCATAAAAAACTACCTAGTGATGTTCTTTTCTGGTCCCTTATCAGGAAAGATCAAGCACCCCCTTTTCAAGACTCTTTAATAACACTGGCACCTTAATTCAAAAGTAGATAATAGGTTAAAAATCAGGGGTTCACAGTAGATCTGACATTTAAAACATGCTTATGCTCACGAGGTGGCTAAAATAGAACACCCCAAGTCTCTCAGAATTGGTCTCCTGTCCATGCCCAACTCTGACATGAAGAGACAAGGACAGTGGAGAACAGCCCCACAGTCAAAGGAGAAGTTCCAATTCTTCTACACCTTGAGCCCGTCCTTTAATCAAAGAAGACATCTGCCATTCCCTGAGTCTCCACATTTCAAATCCAGAAATGGTCTTTTGTCCTAATTCTCTAGATAAATGTAGAAAAAGGATTATTTATCTTGACTTTCAGGGTAAGGATGAGATATTCCTCCTTACCCCGCCTCTCCCCTGAGACCTCAGGTCTGAAATTTCCATGCCTCAGCTCAGGCTAAATGTGGGTCTTCCCCAGTTACCTCAGAATTTACTTCCATGTAAATTCTACATATGTCTGTTAATAAATTTGGGCTTTTATTTTACTAACCCCACCTAATGTTAATTTGGTCATTTGTCCAGCCTATGAAGAACCTCAGAGAAATGGGGCAGGGGAACTTTTCCTTTGACTCCCCACATTGAATTTTTGCTGTTGTTATTTTAAATCACCAAGTTAGCATATTAACAATTTTTAAGGTAATATGAACATCAGTGAAAATACAAGTAGTAACAATACTAATTCAATAGCAGGTGGCTGTCTGTGCCATGTTCTTATCAGTACTATTCATAAGCTAAAAAAAAAAGCCACACAAGTGTCCACTGATGGATAAATGAATAAACAAAATGTAGTATATGCATACAATGGGAAATTACTCAGCATTTAAAAGAAATTCCAACACACGCCACAACAAGGATGAAACTGAAAGATATTATGCTAAGTGAAATGAGCCAGTTAGAAAAGGATAAAGATTGCATTATTTTATTAGTCTTAGATGAGGTACTTTTAGTAGTCAGAATCGTAGAGACAGAAAGAATGGGAACTGTTGGGGACTAGCTGGGGAGGAAGAATGGAGAGTGAAGTGTTTAACAGGGGCTGAGTTTTAGTTGGAGAAGATAAAAAGCTTTTGTGATGGTTGCCCAAAATGGAAAGGTATTTAATGTCAAACTGTACACTTAGGCATGCCCTGGTGGCTCAGAGGTTAAGCCCATGTCTGGGGCACAGTCCATATACAGCCTAAGGATATGGGTTGAGGCCCAGGACTTGTTAGGGGATGACAACTAAAATAAACCACTAAATAAACAAAATGTTTCTTCCTCTTCTCTCTCCTTTCTATCTGCCACTTGCCTGTCTTCATTCTTGCCTGCTTCCTTTTTCTTAAAAAGAAATGAACACTTAACAATGGTTAATACAGTAAACTTTATTATATATTTTTGCACAAATGTTTTCAAAATAAGCAGTTTCCAATAAGAAATAAATTTAAAAAATACTCTTTCAAAATGAAATGTAAAACACACTTAAGGCTATAGTCTACATAAACAAGCAGCCTTGTTAGAAAAGAGGTTGTCAAAGAAAAAAAAATCTCCTGCTAGGATAAAGGTGGATAACATTTAGTCAAGACACACATGTACAGTGCCCTTCTAGTCTGTTCCATTTATAAGAAGTATATTTGAACCTAATAAAATGAGAGGGCTATTATCACAGGAGAACCTGAAATTGGCACTCATTTATTTTTTAATTAAATCATCTACAAATGCTGGTCAGACTTCTTATGAATGACTCACATGAATCCTGGCAAACCAACGAGTTGAAAACTGCTGTATTAAGGTCCCATCCAGCATAAGGTAGCAAGCAAAATGCAGCACAGATAAACATAAATCACTCGAGTGTTCAGACACTAGCTGAGCCAGTGAAGTGATTAATTCTCTCTGATCAAGTAAGAATTATGACAAAAAAGGAAAAAGCTAAAAATAACTTGGTACTAATTTTAACGAGCTATAATGGAAATGTCATTTCCTGTTCTAAATTTATAATGCTGGTCTTATCAATCATCATAGAACCTATATCTGGCTCTAAAATTACTCAACAAAGCATTTATGCTCTCTTGTGAATATTTTCGCGAAGACTAAAGTTCACCACTCTTTTTTAAAGTGCCATAATGGCCTTTTATAAAACCTATTGAGAATCAGAGGTGTATGTTGAGCAGAATTCCTTTATTCACATTCTAATTTATGTAAGAGGTGAAATCCACCTTATCTGCTATAAATTCAAATCAAAACAACCATTGTCAGTGGTGGATAACTGCTCTTTGTTGAATATACACATCCTCAGACTAGGGTAAGTACACTTGTCCAGAAGTTCTAGAAAACATAAGTTTTAGCAACATATCTGACCTGTTTACATACTTTATCCCATTAAATACGAATATCTGCCTGCTTTACTGGAGAATTACTAATGTCTTTGATTAATGGGTTTGCTTCAGGCCCTGTTGTGGCTTGTTATATACTTATATATTAAGCATGTTATCATTCCAAAATAAAAATTCTAAAGAAAATTCTGAATTCTAAAACTCATCTGGCCCCAATATTCCAGAAAAGGAGTCATGAATTTGCATTCCTATTTTATAGATGCAGAAACTGAGGTTCAGAATGATGGTATCTGTTTTTGTTTTTGTTTTTTAAAGGAAAGATGCAGGCAGGAAAGAAGGCAAGTAGCCAGGCAGGCAGGAGGCAGAAGGAGGCAGAAGAAGCACTTCATGTTTATTTAGTTGTTCACAGCGGTTTCCTCCCTGGCCCAAACCTTGAACCTGGAACTTGGGGTGTATGTGGGCCTGCTCCCAGGGGTACTAGAGCACTAGGCCACCAGGGTGCAGCCAGAGTGATGCCATCTTGCCAAGGTCACATAGCAAATAAGAAACAGAGATACTGAGAGAGGGTTGTCGCTTCTGCTGCCTGCACATTATAATATACATCTGACTAAAGGATGGATCATATTAGATATGTGATGTTAATCTGGATGGGCTTCCTGGCATAGCTGTAACAACTAAAAAAGTTGGACAAACAATGATTACTTGGGTGTGACTAGTAGAAGTTTCTTGGAGGTCATAGTTTTTATCAATTTTATTTTCTCTGTTTATATTCCCTAGTTTGATGAAAAAAAAAAACATGAATTTTTTTCCACAACTGCAAATCAAATAGAACCAATAGAAAACCCTGGCTTATGTTTCACAATTGCTACAGTTTATTTCATACACTTTTAAACACTTAAATTCTTATATAAAATATCAATAATTTTTCTGTCTGGGAATTTGTGTTATTTATACATTTGTATGGTTCCCAAAGATGAGTCTTACTTCTAATCCAGCAGCAGGAAAACTGTGGGCAATCTCACATTTTCAGCTGCACTTTCAGCTGCGGCAGCAATAGTGCCAACATTTACATCAAAAATAAAAGTCTTGGGTCTCTCCAGGTAATTCTGTATCCGAACAACTTAATCATAAATATAATAAGAGAAAAACCACAATGAAAAGACACCAACAGAACCCTCTGGACTAAGAGCTGGCCTCTTCTCAGCATCAACAGGGTCAACTTTATCTTTCCTTTGGTAACTTAAAATTATTCATCCCACTGGGCTAATGGGCCTCAGCAGTCCAACAGCTCTGAGTTCTTTCACCAGAATGAAGGTTAGCAGGCAAGGAACACGCCAAAGCTTCATATGTAAAGTAGAAATGAGACATGTAGTAATTGTGGAAAAGCCTCTCTTTTTTTGCAAGGAGAAGGAGTGGGATTCCTAAGACTGCAGGTATAGCTAGAATGTTGTCAGACCGTCCGAGGCAGTCATGCTGCCATTACAACTAAAAGGAACTGAAATCAAGAAGGTTCAGAGTTGGAATAAAGCCCTCCCACTAAACAGTAACAAACACACACAACTCTTTATCTCAATTTGGTATTTTCATCATTGTACTGTCTTTCAAAACTGGTGAGGCCGACCTAGAGCTATATTTAGTCCTCTTGGTGCTACCGAAAAGAGTTTGACCTGTGTCCATTTTTGACTGGATTGATGGGAATAACAATGCCATTACATTTTACCTAATGAAATAAAGGATCTGGAGATACAGCTAGCAGCTGTTACAAAGAAGATACAAATGTCACCTTAATATGATTGCTTAAATAGTTAATAAGCTGAATCTTACTCTGGTCTGTATGCTTACTAATACCAGTTCAAAAAAATATAACCAAAAAATGAATTATCTTCCCCCCAAAGACAGAGGAGGACAGGGGACAATGGGCCCATTATACAAAAAGCTCTTAAAATTGAGGCACTCAATATACTGAAATAACATTAAATTATGAAAAACTCATCCTTCCAAAATCCCAACAGTTTTTAGAAGAGGTTCCCTGCAAAAGGAAATAAGCAATTTGCTGCCTGCTTTTGGTATAATATAATAAATATCATAATTACTTCATGGGGGTAACAAATTATTTTAGATAAATTGCTTTAACTGATGGTCTATATTTCCATTTTAAAATATGTGAAAGACTATACATCTATAATGTATATAAAAACTATAATCTATTTTTTCCCGTAACTGATGAAGAAAATTAAATACTTAATGTCCTCATGTCTTTGTGATACACTTGTTTACATATACACTATTAACACTATATATGACAACAACCTAACTACACATCTTATGTCATTATTTTAATGTTTTATGTTGTATCCTGTGCAGTGTGGGGCAACACACACACACACACACACACACACACACACACACACACACACAAATGATGAGAATTCTCAAGATGCTTAGTGGCAGTACAGTAAGGGAGACAAGACAGGAAGCTGTACTTTAATACAAGGAACAAAGGGATGAATGGTACAAGAAAGGCACCACACGTGAGAGTTCGGAGAAAGACAAGTTTGTGAGATTATGAATCAGAAGGTTCATGGGTAGGAAGCATATGAATGGGATCTGGGAGTAAGGAGGTGAAAGGATTTGGGAAATGTCCAGCTGGCTGCCCAGAGGCTGAGGGAGGGGCAGTAAGCTGGCGCCCAGAAAACACAGGTAACGGCCCAGTGGCAGTGGCGAGGTGGTGGAGGGTGCCTCCTGAGACCTGCAGAGGAGGCAGTATGACACAGTGCCACACGGGGCTGCTCTGCTCACATGAGCCAGCTGGAGCTAGGCATGGGGCAAAGTTTTAGTTGTGAATGAAGTTCGAGTTTTGATAAATAAACCAGACTAGACATAATAGCAATGGAACTCAGAGTGTTTCTGAGATGCGAGTGTCTAGAAGACTTTTGATACAACACAAGACAGTGGATAAACCAGGAGATTTCTTGCCAGAGCAGGAGAACTAGCCCCACAGAGCAGGAGAATAGGAACTACCACGGGACAAAGACAGTTGCTATGTCACTGCAGTCTGACTTCTTCCATAGAACTGCTACATAAATATGGAAAGACATTAGATGACAGGCAGCCAGTATGATCATTTATTTAGCACTTTTAAATACCGAGCTCTTTATAGTGTGTGTATATCTACATAAACTTAGTAGTATATAAGGTATAGTACAAAGAACAAACAATATCACTACATTACTGTTTCTGATGCGTGATAAAAGATTTTTAACAGAAAGGGAAACAGGAAGCTATTTTCCCTTTGAAACACAGCTGGAGTGCTTTACTAATGTCTGCAGTGAATTGATGGATGTCTGAGTGTTTCTCTTATTCTTGTTCATTTTTCTTTAAAAAAAAATAAATTTTTACACATTTTCTTTTGGAGACATGACAACTAAGTATATATAACATCAACCCATTCTTATTAAAAATTTCTGTTTCACTGGAACATATTACAAAGCTAATATTGGTCAATATTATGGACATTAGTGCACCTCAAAGTTTCTTTCTTCTTTTTGTTAAACAAAAGGTGCAGGCAGGAATGAAGGTGAGTTAGTAGGCAGGAAGAGAGAGGAGGAAGAAACACTCGTTTATTTTTTTATTTAATCACTCATCTTGGTTGTTTTTCCCAACCCCAAGTCTCGAACCTGGGCCCTTGGGATATATGTGGACTACATTCAGTGGCCTTTTCCACTAGGCCACCAGGGTATGCCCACAGTTTCAATAAAAAATTAAATATATTTTCTATCGAGTTAGGTATAGAAATTTTTATATATTCAATTCTTTGTTGTTAGTTGACTACTGGCCAAAGCGACACATTTATAAAAGAGATGAATATTTTTCTCCTGATAACATTTCTGTCAGTTATGCTTTGAGAATTGCTCTCTCATGGATCGGGGGCAGAGGAAGACAGAGAAAATATCTTACATATAAAGAAAAATCTGTTTTATAACTACACGCATATTTAAACATAGAAGCAATAAGAAGCAAAAAGTCATCAATAGTAACAGGTGTAATCTTCAATGCAAATCAGCTTGAAAAAGTGTTTGTAAAACACTACTATTCCTTAAAGTCACTTGAGAGATGTGTAGACTCCCAGTGCCCAGGTTACATTCCCTACCAATTAAGTCAAAAGCCAGCAGGGAAAAATCTTGACTTCACTGTCAGTGTTTTTAAATTCTCCCAGATGATTCCATATAGGCAGCCAAGTTTGAAAAACGGTATTTGAAAATGTTTCTCTGTTTTCCAAGCTCTAAGCATACTGGTCTTTTGTAATCATATTTAAAATTGTCTGTAAAAATAAACCATGTAAGAATCATATGAAGAAAGTCAGCTTTAGTGCTTTCATATCACAAATCATTTAGTTTCTGATGAGCTATATGTTTCAGTGCTAGTGGGGTTTGTTTCAAGGATTCTTTAAATTATCAATAAGAGATGATTACATGTCTTAAGTTTGACCTAATAGTTGAATCCCAATGTATTCTGCAAATATAATTTGTGTGCTTTGCAACTGAGCAGAAAAAGGATAATTACATGAGTGATTATTACAATAGGCAGAAGGTGACAAGTGACACGGATGTATAGGCAAAGTGCTATGCCTGTTGAGTGGAGGGAGAGATCACGGCCCATTCAGTCCACAATGAAGGCAAGTGCAGTTGGTGCAGACTGCCACATCACTGCGAAGCACTCATTCCAGTCAAGGAGAAGGAGCAGAAGAGAGAAACTGAGGGACATACACAAAATAGTTCAGTTTGGCAGAAGCAAAAGGAGATACATTTGGAAAAAGAAGCTGAAGTCACTACTTGGAGGATCCTGCATGTCTACGTATGAGCCTCTTGGGATGTGGACTGATGGTTTCCGTCTTGGTCTTACATGACCTTTCTGCAGTGTGTGGCACTGCTCACCACTCACTGCCCTCCCTCAGGGTTCAGTCTCCTTCAGTTCCTGGCTCTGATGTCCCTTTCCAATTTCCTTTGGACTTCTCGTCCTCATTCATTCTACATGTTTCTCATTCCCTAAATTCTATCACATTTCTTTTAAATCTCTTGTTCCAGAATTTGACTTGACTCTATGCTTTCATTTTTCATACTACCTATCGGTAGGGTCTGAACTACTTTCATGTACTGTACTTGGACTCTAAGTTAGAATCCATATACCATCTACTCTTCTTTCTCCTCTCTTACCTTAAGAAATCAAGTTCAGGTGAATCTCACTCAACCTCTAACTCTCACCTTCTCTAGATGGTACCAACCACCCAAGATCCTACTCTAAGTAGGCTTCTGTGCTCCAGCATAAATACCTGCCAGCTTGTTCTCCAGAGGGCTTCCAGAGCATTGTTACCAAGTCCTGATCAAGCATCACCCCTGCTTAGGACCTTGGGGTTTCCAGATTAGTGTTCAAACTTTACTTAGCACATATAGTCCTTTAGGATTTGACACTTGTCACTTTTAATAGAGCCCCCACCCATCTTGTTTCAAGATTTTATGCCCTCCTAAATCTTTTCTCCTTGGCTTGGTTCATACTCCTGCCTGCTCATTTCTTAAGTCTCAATTCTGCCCTTGGAAGTCTTTTTGAGATTCACTGCTCTGAGTCAGGTGTTCCTCCTCTGTGCTCAACTTATGGTTTATACTGTACTGTGACTGAGTTTACTGTCCCCAGGAAGAGATTGATTTATTTTTACTCGTACAGAGACACATCTATTAGACGTCACCCTACTTCACTCTCCTTGTTTACAAGCCTGTCTCTGTCGGGAGACTGTATGGCTCCCTGGGAAGGGCAGGAAATGCTCACTGTTCTTTGTGTCTCAGGCACTTAGCTGGGCACCTGGCACATAATTAGTGCTCAACTGAATGAGTGACTGACTCATCAGAGGGGCTTATTCATCCACTCATTGAATGACTGACACAGCAGTGTGAACAATAGGCTGGGGTGAGATTTGGAGAGGAGAGAGGAATAGATGCTACTGGGAAGAGTCAGGAATGCCAATGCAATCGACAGATGGTGTTCATTAACTTATTAAATTCACTGGCTTGTCTGGATTAACCATCTGAGCTTTATGTCCACCTACTGGTTTTACTCCCCTATCTTCTCCTGCAGTCTCAGTCACTGGAAATCCGATCACATTAGCTCTTCCACATGACTGCAGAATAAAAAGACCTTCCACCCTTTCCTATTCACCCAGTTCCATTCCTTTAGAGCAAAACACCATACCATGAATCCTCCCAGGAATAGCTCTTTGCATTTAATTGAAAAAACAATATGCTTTTGTTCACAAATGCCAGTACTGGTTCATTCAGGGAGTATTATCAAGGAATATGTGACTAGTTTCAATCTGTTTCTAAAAAAAGCTTTACAATAGGTTTCAAAGTGGGTAACTGATATGGTCTATCCTCCTTCTAAAGAGATACAATAGAATTCCCAGCTTGCTTAGAGAAGACAATGGATTTCCCAAGGATAAAAGACTAATTGGAAGAAGAAGAATTTGCATTGTTATTTGATATCTTCCAAAAGTCAGGCCCAACCTACTCAGAGGGATTGCTTCAGTGAAATTTTACTGTATAGGTCTCCCCCAGACCAGTGCAAGGATTGCTTCATAGATAAAATTGTCCAGAAGTAGATACTCATTTGGATACAGGCATCATTCACTAAATGTTATCAGAAGTAATGGCATGAGGAGAAGAGCAGAGAGATGGAGTTTTGTCTGTGTGTGTAGACAGTTCTAGCAAACCATCACCTATCATCTACCCATCATGTAGTTCCTGAAGCACTGTCTTCCACACAATCACTTGGGAAGCCCAGGGCTCATCTGGGGCCACTGCAGCTCCAGCCACGAAGCTCCCCTTTCACCTCTGGTCTGAAAGCCACAGTAAAATTCACTTACGTTCCATTCCATTACAACAAACTTTCTCTATAAAGGGGCAAATGGTAAATATTTTAAGCTTTGTGGCCCTATGATTTCTGTTGCCACTGTTCAACTCTCGTTACTGTGTGAAAGCATTCATAGATGAAGCTAAACAAATAGGTGTGGCTGGGTTCCAATAAAACCTTATTTAGGGTCAGGACACTGATAATTTCACAAGTCATGACGTAGTTATTCTTTTGATATTTTTCAATCACCTAAAAATGTAAAGACCCTTTTTAACACCCAGGTCATACAATATTCAGCAGAGAGCTGAATTTGCAGCAGCAGGTTTACAGATCGCTGTTGACAGCAATTTACCCACGGGCATACTGTTGGTTCTGAAAGACATCTGACTACTTCAGAAATCACACGCAACCTCTGCAGGCGAAAATGAGGACAGGGACTCAATGAGGTGCTTCCTTCAAGCAGGTCAAATCTCACTGGAATAAATAAAGCACTGGGATAAAATGAGGAGGAGGGAGAAAAAAAAGGGAAGCATAGGAAGTGGAAGAGAAAATATTTATTGAGTGATTAATATGTATCAAATATTCTTCTCAGTATTCAATGTACCTTATTTAATCCTCCTAAATCCTCTATAGAAGGCATTACTTCTCCGATTTTGCAGTCATTAAATGTCAGCATCACCATTAAAACATGTCAGTGTTACTCTGTGGCCCAAACTCTTTCCACTCCACCATGGTGTCTGAAGAATCAGATATACCATTTTTCTTAATTTTAGGCATATTTAATATATTGATGGTCTGTACATTTTGAGTTTGAATCTTTAAATCATAAGAAACTGGAAATTTTATAGCCACATAAAAAAAGGTTTATTCCTTCAAACACTTTATTAAAAATATTCCGGCATATGGAAAGCATACATGAATGGCATGCCCTGGTGGAGTCGTATTTGGGTCAGCCACCTTTGGCAGGCACCGTCCATAAACATCCCTGGGACCTGGGTTCCCATCCCAGGGCTGGGGGGAACAACCAAGATGTACAGCTAAATAAAATGAAGTGCTTCATCCTCCCCTCTCTGTCTGCCTGCCTCTGCTTACCTTCAGTCCTTTTCTTTAAAAGAGAGAGAGAAATGTACATGAGTGCAGCATTTTGAGAGCCACAAGTTAGCAAATATGATGTATCTGTACATGTCCATTAGTTTAGATCCGATAACTTCTTTTTCTGTTCATTTCACGTGGATTCACACATTTATTGTATTCTGCTATCCTTACTTCACAGTATATTTTATTGGAAACTTGCTCTTTTCTCAGGTTGACAGGCATCTTAAATTACAATAGCACCTGTCCATACTACTACCGTCACTTTCTAAATGCTTCTCAGGATAAATTAGCAGGAGCCAGAGGAAGTTCTCTATGAGTCTTTCTGATAACAGTTGGGAAAGGAAAGTGTTTTTCTCTCATCAAAAAGATGCCACATAACCAACCATATGTGTTATCATGACTGAATTTGCTCATTTCTGTCTTTGACTTCTGCAGAAGGAAGTATGTGCCATTTCTTCAACAAAAGTTTATGATTTAGACCTTGGGTCTCTTTCATTGCTTGCAATGTAATTTTCCTGTTTCTATTTGGGCTACGGGGGTTTGATGACAGGTGAAGATCAGTTTTGCTTTCAGTAGCACATAAGATGAACTGGACAGGGACTTCCCTGAAACAAAAGTTATCTAGGACTCATCAAGGTTACAGGACACACCCCCGTGTCAAGTAAAAATCAGGAACAAGCATTAGAATAATAGGAATAGTATAATCAAAGAATCTGGAATTCCATTAAAAATCCTTTTGACACTGACAATAGTAAAAACAGAGAAACAAACTTGCAGATTCTTTGCCATTTCGGTGTAGTTATATAGGTACTGATGACATTTGTATGCTTTTATTTCTTTTTATTTAGTTGTTCACACCAGTTGCCTCTCCCCAGGCCTGGGACGCGAGCCCAGAGGTTTGTGGTTTGCTCCTTCGGAGGCTAATGACCTAACTGCTGCTCACCTAGGCACACCTATTTGTATGTTCTTGAAGCCTGTGACTCATCTTTCTTTTCTCATGACTAGCAGGGTCCATCAGAGCCAGGCACTCAGCAGGCACTTAAAATATGATTTTTGAATTAAATCGACAGTTAAGTCACAGGAGTTATCTGGGAACTCCTCACAAGCTGGAATTTTAACCTGTTATAAATAAAATTCTTCTAACCACAGTTTTCAAAGTGGGGTCTCCATCCCTTGAGCATTAGCATCGCTTTGAAACTTGTTAGAAAGACAAATTTCTTGGGCTTGGTCCCAGACCCAGTAAACCAGAAACTCTAAAGTGGGACTAGACTCTTCATGACATTAAACCCTTCAGGAGATTGTGATACATATAAAGTTTGAGAACCACTGTAATCTAACTAAAAATACTCTTACGGACTCCTTTTCTTGAAAGAAAGCTCATAAAGAGAGAGACATGCATTATCCACAGGGGGGCAAGTGTCTGGTGTCACTAAATGTAAACTTGGAAGTTTAGATAATAGGTAGATTTATATATGAATCCTGTCAAATTTTGAAAAGTCCATTTCATCTTAAAGGACAACATTCAGTGCTAAGTTCAATAAATTTACCAGATGGGAAAAAGGTGTCATAAGGTGTGCATCCTTTTTGTCTTTCTCCATCTTTGCAGCATAAAACATGGGTATTGCCAGCAGTCAAACTGAAAGAATGAGGACTGGGAGCAAAACTGAAGGAGGGAAGAGAGAGGGCAAGAAAGATGGAGTCCGAATCTTAATCTGCAGAATGCCATTCCTGAGCCTCAGACTGCCAGACTTTTGTCCTAAGCAAAAGTGGTATGACGTCATTAAACTCACTTTTTAAAGTTTCTGCCAGCTGTGCACGTGCCTATCCGATACAAAAGTTAATATTTCCCTCAAATGTTTAAAGAGAATTCATTATATCCTTAAAAAGTTGAATCAGCACCTCTCAGCACAGGATAGATGAGGGTCAACAGTATGGAACAAAGCTGGCGTTTCTACTCTGTGATTACAACTGTCTAAACATTCTGACAGATTTCACATGGTAATGTTTTTTTGAATGTCATCTTACAGAAGTTAAACAATGAAGAATTAAAGTCAAAACTTGAAAAAGCTAATCAAAGAAAATGAACTGTAATCGTCTTTTGGGAAGCTCAATTGCATCAGCATTTGAATATCCATTATTCTTTTTGTCATTTCAGCATTGTACCCTATCATTATCTATTATTTCAGGGTTCTGAAAAGGCTTTAGAATCTGCTGATTGTCATCAATGGAGCTACTGAAGCCACAAAGCTCTGCAGTACTACTGGACCATGGCAAATGTAAAAAAGATAGTTAACTACTGCAAATAGGGCTTCTGTTGCCAGATAAACAGCTTTACAAAGCTGGAGTTACAGTGCTCACATCTGGGCACTTTCAGGGAGCAATCTGTACATGAGCATTAACAAAACCACCTGGGACTAGTCACATTTCCAAGTGCTTCACACAGAAAATTAGCAAATCTAGAATCTAGTCACTTAGCTGTTGGCAGATGAAACACACAAGATCAAAGGAAAAAAGCTGTGTTTCTGGGTAACTTCTCCCACCATATACCCCTAATCAACACCAAATTAATTTGTATGTATGAGTGTTTTGAGCGAAATATGCCATGGAAATATTTTATTATCTCTTGCATTTACTTGGGTAAATACTATTTGATTTGACTCCCTTCTGACTAATTAAAAATGTATCCTCTCAATGGAAAATAGAATTAGTTTCATTATGCAATTAATTTTTTTATTCAAATTTTATTCAAAGCCAGATAGCAAGCAAATTCAGAGGTCATACGTGTCATGACACATAATTAGAAAATGACCAATGAATACAACTTAATGATTAGCATGACAACATAGAGAAAGACGAGTCAATTCCAAATAGCTTGGTCTTTCTCAAATATGTCTTAAACATGGGTTATCAGAACTGGCTAATGACAATATCACCAGTGTTTTGGTTTTTTAAGAATATGTTTAAAGACTATGCTTTAGAACACTTTTGGATCAAAATAAAATTGAGACGATGGTACAGAAATTTTCCATATAGCTCCTATCCCTACACATGCATAGAGTCCCTGATTATTACTACCCCCTACCAGAGTGGTGCATTTGTTGCAATGATACATCATAACCATCCAAAGTCCATAGTTCACCTCGGGATTCACTCTTGGAGCTGTGCATTCTATAGGCAAGAACAAATGTATAATGACATATGCTCATTATTAAAATTTTAAAAAGCATTTTTACTGTCCTAAAAGAATTTTACTTACTCTGTGCTCTGCCTATTCATCCCTTCCCCAACCCCAAACCCTAGCAACACCTAATCTTTTTACTGTCCCTATAGTTTTGCTGTTTTCAGATGTCATATACTTGGCATCATACTGTAGGAAGCCTTTTCTGAAAGGTTTCTTTCACTTAATAAAATGCATTTAAGGTTTCTTCATGTCTTCTCATGACTTGATAGCTCATTTCTTTTTAGCACTGACAATATTCTGTTGTCTGGAGGTACCAAAGCTTCTTCATGCACTCAACTACTAAAGATGGTATCGGTTGCTTCCAGGTTTTGGCAACTATGCATAAAACCTCTAAACTATCTTTCAAAGTGTCTGAATCACTTTGCATGGCCACCAGTGATGTATGAAATCGATTGTTCTATATCCTATCTGCCTTTAGTGTTGTCAATGTTCCAGAGTTTGACCATTCTGATAGGTGTGTAATGGTATCTTAGTGGTTTTAATTGCATTTCCTGGATGATATTTGACAAGGAGCATCTTTTCGTGTTTATTGGCCAGCAATCTATCTTCTTTGATATGTCACCAGTTTTTAAATATATGTGCTATATATTTATTGTAAGTGATGAAAAAAATGATCAGTGTTTCTTTTTATCTTGCCTAAAACTAAGATATCATCATAAATTCCTGGAGAGAAAAGAGAGAGAGGGGAGAGAAGAGGAAGAGTCACAACTCTGTCATCTCAGAAGAAGTGTTGAAACCTGACTATAATCTTAAACTAGAACATATTTTTTAAGTGTGTGATTGTTAATGGCTACCATTTCTGTCAAAACAATGTGGTGGTATAAAAAGAAGACTTAACTGGGATCAGAAAGTCCTTGTCCCGACCTAGTGGTCTCAAACTAAAATGCCTAAGGGAGCCAAAAACTGCTTTAACTAAAGCTAAAAGATGAAATGAGATGCAGGTCCTGGTCACAAGGCAGCAGAGGGCCCGCTGCCCCTCGCTCCAGCCGACTGTGGTAGGAGAATGCTTACCCATTGCTGCCAGACCACCTGGTGTTTTTAAGGCAGAGATTCAAAATTTTATATGAAATTGATTTTTTTTAAACAGTAGCAAATAATTTTAAAGTGTTTTGCAGTTCCAAGACTCTATTCTCTTAGATCTTGTGCTGCTACTAAGTAGCTAAGCATCTCTTTGAGACAAGATCCTTCTCTGAAGAACATGTCCAAGTTTCTCTGGGCACCAGGTGGCTATCGGGGTCCTTTTAAGTAACACATGTCTTTACTTTTGAAGAAACTGCTGAGAAACAAATTCTCAGCACATCAACTGTACTGAGATAATATCGAAGTTGGAAAGGCTCACTTTGAATTGCTGATACAATCCACGTCTGAGAGACCTGATTGATAATTCAGGAGTATGATTTATTTACAGAAGTTTGTGTTGTTACATATGCCACACCTAGTTAACAGGACAATCGCCAAACAAGTAGAGACAGGAAAGACATTTAGATTTTTGAGAGTTGGTGTCTGCTAATGGTCAAGAACACACTGGCACCAGCCTGGTCTTAGGTCAAAGCCTAGTTCCTCACTTATGAAGTGCAGACATGTGCAAGTTACTTAGGGTCTGTGTGCCTTGAGTTCCTCATCTGCAACCAAGGGTGAGCACAGTCCTACTTCATAGGGTTATTATGAAGGTGAAGTGAGTGAGTATAAATGCTTAGGACAGTGACATAGAAAAAACATCAGGAAAGAATCAAGAGTTGCTACTACCCAATCTTTACCCAACGAAGGCCAAAATCAATGGTTTGCTAACACAAGTCCACTGGCAACTTGTAAATGAGGATCTAATATGCCACAATTCACAGAAATCTAACAGAGGTCAACTAAGGAAATGCGGGTCAATGCAGTGGAACAGGGGCCATTCAAAATCAAAGGGTGTGAATGCCTCATCCTCAGTCTCCACTCCCTTGTGATTAATTAACAGCCTTATAGCATCCACCCACCAGCTGTATCCTAGCTCATATGCCTGACCCCAACCAAGGACTACACCACTATAATGAAAATTGTGCTTCTAATTGTCCAGCAGGCAATGATGGCTTGGCTAAGAAAGGCTCTTTTCACTCCCCTCCTTTCTGATTAACTAGATGGCTTTATAAATCCCCTTAATAAGTTCATTTGTGTAACCCAAGGCTAGCTGCCTTTCCTTCCTCCTGCTAAGAGGGCTCAGCTGCTTATCTTTGAATATGACCCATCAAAAGAGAATTGTTAAAAAAAAATATGATCTACTAAATTGACAAGTGCCACTGATCTCATGCCTCCCTGAGTTAGTATTATTTTTCTGTATCATAAGGGAAGTCTAAGT
The DNA here is from genome assembly GCA_004363575.1 of Solenodon paradoxus. NCBI lineage: Eukaryota > Metazoa > Chordata > Mammalia > Eulipotyphla > Solenodontidae > Solenodon > Solenodon paradoxus. The sequence continues at coordinate 55,547 of RJWH01003255.1, read as the reverse complement.
GTAAGCAAACAGCAATAATGAGAGGGATCTTTTTTAGTTTATAAAAAAGACTTCATGATTTTTTCATAAGAAGTGAATTGAGTAAGGTAACTAATATTCACACAGATCTTTTTTGCTTCTAAATGTTTCCATATGCATTATCTCAATGAGTTCTTCTAATAATTCTGTGAGGTAGTGTTACTATTATTCTCATTTTACAAATAAGAAAGTTGAGGTTCAGAAAGGTTAAGTAACTGGGTTTTTTGCTTGTTGGTTTTAAAGAAAGCAGGAATGAAGCCGTGTAAGCAGGCAGGCAGGAAGAGAGAGAAAGAAAAAGCATTTTTTATTTTATTTTTATTTAGTTGTTCGCACTGGTTGTTTCCACCCTCGGATCCGGGACTTGAACCCAGGGGTATGTGGTCTACACTCCTTTGGAGGCAAAAGACCCAACTACTACTCTACCAGGGTGTGCTAGATTAAGTAACTTGTGCAAGATCACATGACTACTGAGTGGTTGATAAGGGCTTGATTGCGGGTCTTTTGATATTAAAATAGAGCACATTTTCCATTAATAAGATGTATGCCCATTACTGGTTGGTCATCTTTCAGCCCCACACCTGTCCCACTATACTTTATACTACAGGAGCTAGGAGTTTGCAAACTCAGTTTCCCACACTCCTTTACCAATTTGCTTCCATTTGGTTCTGCTAATAGAAAGTGGGCAATATGAAAGCATGATAAAGACAACAGATCCTTGAGTCTGACTTTTTAAATTATGTAGCGGATGGAAGTTGCGATTGTAAATGTTGGGTTGGTGTGATTCTGGATTCCAGCTGCCCAGTAAAGGCCATTTTTTTTTTCTTTTTAATTGATTTTGAACCTGGTTCAGACAGCACATCTGAGTAAATCCAGAATCAAATTCAAGTGTCTCCAACCCACTTGCAACAGCAAAAGCAAGTCCAGTGATGTTAGCTACTTCTGATTTAGATATGGCCTTTCCTTCTGTTAGGGACAGAAGGGCCCTATATGTCAGGCTGTTCAGAGGCTAATAGCCTAGGTGACTTTCACTGCTTCCTCCTTCCTTGTAATTGGCTGTCATACAAGTTTAGCATATTTTGTGATTGGTAGACCACTTCATCTTGAGAAAACTCCAGCTAATTATAGTAAGATTATGATGCATTAGCATACCCTCCCTCTCTTTGTATGTAGCTGATGCTGACATGTAGCTGATGGCACCTTACATCTGAAATTCCCATATAAGAATAAAAAAGGAGTGGAACCCTAATTAGGAGTACTGCCCACCCAGGTCCTGGAAAATCCCCTACACCCCTCTTGTATATGACCTCCCCACATTTCACCTAACCCCTAAGAATCTAACCTGCTTGGAACAAGGGGCAGACATTCCTCAAGACCTGCCTACTCTTACTTTTGCTTTTATTGCAAAAAAAACTCATTACACCTCCAGAAGATAGCTTTCTTAAATTCATTCCTGGGAGCCTCAAGAACCCCTGGAGGGGGTTCCAACCCCCAACTACCCCAACACTTCTGTTTTGCTTCTTCAATACCCTCTCCTCTCCTTTTTTGCAACCTTTCCAGCACATTCTCTTGTTTAAAAATACCTATAGTGGCTTCTATTTTCCCCTGTACCTTGTTAGACACACATACCTGCTATATAGCAATCCTTGGGCAAAGGGATAGTCAGAAGATACTCTCCCTGCTTTGAAGAAATGTGTAATCTGTCTAGGTGATGGAACTAGTACATTTGAACCAAGAATGTAAATAAGACAAAATAGATATATTCAAGGCCTAAAATAAATGGTACCCAGGCTATTCCAGAATGGGAAATTACATGGGTACTTCTCATCACAAACTATTTGCTTGGTGCAGGAATGGGACCCATGCTTTCCTTGGGCACACAGTCAAGTCTGTTCTCAGTCCATTCAGAAACATCCCCTCAGCTAGCCCACTTTTCTGGTCTTCCCAATCACTTCCCCTTTTCTGGACGGGCTTAGTTTCTACTTCCTGCCCTGGAGCCATCTCTGGTGCCAAGTTGTCTGGCCCATTCTTGTTCAGTTTCCTGTTCATTAAATTCGGGCTCATTATAACATCAGCACCCCTTAAATCCACATTTGCATCACCATGCATAAGAAGCTTTTTGTCTATGGCAAAAAGAGGCACAATTACTACACATATATAATTTGAGACAGAACTATTAATTATAATGGGGATTAAGAGTAGGAGAAAAAGTGATGAAATGATTGCTAGTTGGTCAAATTTTTCAGTCCTTATTAAATCTACTGATTTTTTTTTTTACTTTTGTCCTCCCTTTAAATGGAAGAAATCTGTTATCATTTAGGACTGAGTTTTATTTTTTTTTAAATAGCAACTATTCTTCATTGAGGGCTTACTTTAGATCAGTCCTGCTCATATGTTAACTTTTATATACCTCCCCAAAACTGAATGCTTTCTCACTGTACAATGAGGAAAGTGAGGCCCACCAGGGTGACGTTACTTCTCCATGTGCCTTTTTTTTTGTTTTTTGGCAAAGCCAGGATTCATGTTGTCTGGTTAGGTTATCTAACCCGAGTCCATGCACTAGAAAACAATGCTCACCTGCCCATTCCCATGGATGAAAAGCAGCACTTGCGACAACCAGCAAAGTACCTCTGTGGTCAGTGGCCGGAGCCAGAGTTGCAACAGAGGCATCTCTTTAGGACACTGAGGAGAGACTTATGGGCTCCAGAACAACTTAGCTCTTTTGTTTTCCCCCACTGGGGTTCTGCATGTGACTTTGAAAAGGGCTTTCCTGAAGCTTCAGAAGAAGCACACCTGAGCTGGTAGAGTTCCCAGAGGTTGTCTGCAAGCGGCAGCTTAATTCTTTGTTTCACGTGGTTATAGACAGGAGTCTGCACTTCCACCTGCTGCAAGCTCATGCACTTCAAGGACTTAAGAAGGAGGCAAAACCTGGGCACTACTTAGAAAACCACAGGTTTTCAAGTATTTGGCATTCTTTTATCCCTGGAGCTAATGGACAAGACTGGGCTCCTGTAAAAATTCAAAGTTGGGAAAGTTTCTTTACTGTACTTTCTCATTGGGCACATTTATTTTTGCCAAGTGCTAGCCTTTCTCTCTCCCTTCAGGCATTCAGTATCCCTGTATCTTTTCCTGGAAAGAGCTGAAATATGGAATCACTAAAGTATTACATAGAGAACAGAAACCAGAGAAGTTTCATTTCGACAAGGATCAGAGCTTAAAGTCTCTGGCAAAAGGCAGAGTAGATGTAAACGACTCAGGGTGTTAATCTTGTCTGATATGTGACTGATGCACTAGGAGCTCAATAAACAGAGCTGAATTAAGGAAACCAATCTGTAGCAGAAGTCTGGATATCAGCCAGTGGTCAGGTTATGTCTTTAGGAGGCAGGGTCTTGTGGGAGTTTCCTAGCATCCTGAAATCACCAGGATGAAACACCAATGGAAGGAGTTGGAAGTTGTAAGGGTATTTACTGTATTGATAGGAAACACACTGACTTCAATACTCATAGCACAAAACACAGAACGAGCGACGTGGAATCATTTATTCATATGGTTTTTATTCATTTATTCTCTTGTGGTTTTATAACTTGAAAATTAAATGAACTACTGGTCGGGGGACCTCTATAAAAAACAAATGATGATAATCTCCTTCTGCACAGGTATACAACTGCTTTCACTTTGGCAGGAATTTTTAATGTCATTTATACCTGAAGCAATGCATTGTTTTAATCCAAAAGAGGGCACTAGGCAAAAAAATTGAATTTCTTTGAGGACAAGGGTCTTTGGTTGTCTATGTAGCTGTGCCAATTGAGTCTCCTCTATGTCACTGCCAAAAATAAGTCACAAGTCAAAGGCTCAATCAGTCTTTGCAAACTTATGACTTACTTTCAACACAATAAAGTCCATATTTTTTACTAGGGTACTCGCTTTCTCTGCTACTGGTTAAAAGATCAGTGGTAGCCTTCAAAGATTTGGGGAACAGCTTCTATTCTCTGTGCAAAGCATTTGTTCTCTCAAAAACAAATGCTATATTTGTTCATTTGCTGCAAAAATTGAGAACATTTCTTTGATTACTTTCCAACTCCACCTCTTCATTTAACAATGGAAAGTCACAATACCCTTTCCTCCTGCTACAGAATTTATGATGAAGTCAAATTCAAAAATATGGAACTTCTATAGCTTGGGAAGTCAGAATGTTACACAAAAGTGAGGCCAAATTTATTTAGCTAATGACATTTTAACACATTGAATTTTCAGAAGTCTACATTTATTCATTCATTAAATAAATTAAGCAACTGCTAGGTACATGCTAGGCAGTATTCTTGGTGCTGGAGTGGTTCAGTGAACACCACAGACAAAGTTTCTATGCTCGTGGACCTTACATACAAATGAAAGAAGACAAATAATAATACAACAGAAAGTAAATTATATAATGTATTAGCTAGTAAGCACTATGGAGAAAAAAATAAAAAAGAGAGTGAAGGGCTCCCATGTGTGTGTGCTCTGCACACACACAAGTACACTCCTAGGCTCAAGAGAGAGCTCACCAGAAAGTGATACTGGAGCGAAGACTGAAGAAGAGGCAGCAGACTGTGGGGACACATACAGGAAGAATGCCCCTGACAATAGAGGCCTCCAGGTCCATCGTGTGACTAGCTTGTTTCAGAGACATGAAAGGGGCCAACGTACCAAGAGCAGAAGCAGGAGAGAATAAAAGCAAGGCTTTATACAAATGCAATTAGGATAAAGAAAAAAAGTGATATATCTAGGATGAAACACATGGTATTTAATAAAACTAAATACCATTAATTTAAATAAAATTCATACTATTAATGATCATATTTAAAGAAAAAAGTAAATCTCTATCAAGACTACACTAAAAGGCATCAGTGAAATTATTATCATTTAAGTAGGCAGATTGCTGATGAGTAGACTGTTTCACTGTGTGGCAATTTAAGTGACTTGTGGGACAGGTCCAAAAAAGATAAACCCTCTGCATGAAATTCTATTACTTTAATTGAATGACAGAGAACTTAATTTTACCTTCCTTTAGAACTTCAAGGTCATTTACCTTCCAGATTCTATTCAAACACAAACACTGGGCTAAGATGGGAGGGGGTAGGAAAAGAGTAGGAAGTCACATAAACACCAGTTACCAGTTCATTACTTCTGAGAAGTAAGAGGCAGCTAATCACCTTCGAAATTCTGTGTAAGGAAGATATGATCTGGATTTACGTGGAAACGTTCTAGGAGGGAAGGGTGGTCTACTGACAGGTAGAGAAGCGGTGACAAGGTACAAAAGGCAATCTTGAATGATGACCGCTTCTACTAATGTGTGTAAAGGTCACAACTGTGAGGAAACCACATCGACATTAAATTCCAAGAACATGATTTTTAGATAGAATCAACTACCCGAGATAAGAAGGTGCTCACGACTATGGTGATCCCCTCTTGCAGCAAGCAGGCATTCTTAGCTGCATGTCACTGTCTGGTTCAGAAAGTCTTTACTGCTTCTGCAGCACTCACTTCCTGTGGACACTGCGCGTGACCATGGAACGACACTCAGAACCACAGGTGTGGTGCAACAGTCTTGACAGCCTTTAGATTTATCACTTGATGTGGATGGGCAGCAGGGTAATAGCTTCGACTTCCATAGGAGGCCTCACTTGTCCCGTGTGTACAGCACGTGGAGCAGAACTCCCAAGGCCTTGGGAACCAACCAAGCATTTTGGTGGGCACACATCCCACCCAGCAGGGAGGGCTGTGGTGGGAAGCATGTGCCCTCAGGAAGACGCCTGCCTGGCACACTGTTTGCTGTGTGTCCCAGGAAATGCAGTAGGCTCTGCGCTTCTACTTCCTTGTTCATAAGATGATGACAACAGTTACTGTGAGGACAACATGAGAGAAAACACGTACTCGGAACACATCTAGCATATAGCAGGCCTTATAAATGGCAACTTATTACAGTAGAACATAATGGTTTTCAGAATAGGTATCACTGGGAATATTCAAAACTACTATTAAGGTATTACTGCCCCCATACAAATTTAATCTTTCTCGAAATCTCTGTGGGCAATTTTTATAGGCATGACTTAAACAAAAAGAAAGGGAAAACACCCTAATATGAAAAAAAGTACTGCTTAGGGGATATTTTGATTATTCTCAAGTGTTATTGTAATACTGTCTTAATGTTACCTTATTAAATATTGAAATAGGGCCATCACCAATGGGAAGACATTAAAATATATGAAATTAAACTAATCTGTCTTTATGGAATACAACCACAGAGGATCCCAGAAGCTATTTTTACCATAAACATCTGTTTCCTAAAAAGATCATCATGTCATATATTTCTGTATATATACACACCACACACACACACACACACGGCAACAAAACATGGAACCCTAACACAAATGCATCCGAGTAAGCTGAGACTTTTTGAAAAACTAACTTTGCTGCCACGTTGTGCTAAACCAGGGGCAACACTGTAAGAGGACCAGGTCAGGAGTGCAGCTGCAGAAAAGACTGAAGAATGTCCATCTTGGTTGGGGCAGGAGGAAATTTGAGTTATTAACAAATGAATCAGGCAAAATTTATCTCAGATCTGGTTTAATAATCTAAAATTTCTTCATTTTCTAACTCATTTTAAGACTGAAATGATGGTGATTTTGTGACAATTGAAGCTTCATGAACCAGCAGAAGGCAATTCCTGAAAAAGATGGTTTTTAAATTCAAATAATTTTGATCGAAACATAATAGTATCAACACAGAAACAGAAAACCTGAAAAAAAAACTGTTTTACTTTATATTTTGTTAGATTGAATGTATATTTCTATATATTTGATTTCAATGAATGCATTTTCATTAGAAATCATTCCTGGTGCACCCTAGTGGCTCAGCAGTTAGTCTACTACTCAAAATGGCAAATTCATGCAAAGCCCGAGGACATAGGTTTGCGGGGTGGCTGTGGGAGGGTGTCAGTGTCGAAGGGAGGATTAGTCGGGGTTTGGGGGTGGGGGGAACAACCAACATAAACAGCTAAACGTAAGGATGAATATTTCTTCTTCCCCTCTCTTTCTGCCTGCCTGTCTACTTGCTTTCATTCCTGCATGCTTCCTTACTCTGAATCAATCAATAATTAATTCTTAAAAAAACAATCATTCCTTATAGGACACACCCTTGTGGCTCAGGCAGCTGAGATGACTAGAGTGTCGACCTCATAAAGTCAAAGAACCCAGGTTCAAGCCTGGGGTCAGGGGAAGAAACCAAAAATAAACAGTTAAATAAAAATACTTCTTCCTCCTTGCATGCCTCCATCTCTCCCTCCTTCAAAAAATAAATCATTCCTTATAAAAAGAAAAAGGAATTGTACAAGACTATATTCTATAGGGGCAAACATTTAATTATAATGAAGAGTCATACAAAGCACAGATATATGATGTCAAGAAAAGAAAGAGTAATTTTGATAAGAAAATGAATTTAAATTATAATAAGCTCTAACATTATTTGCAAAGAATTTAATATAATTTGAGCAATTTAAAAATAGTGCTATTGTATAGCCTAACATTTTCCATTCCTTTTTATCAGGAAGTAAATTACTGACATGATAAATGTAATTTTATTATAGATGCCAAAGTATATTATATACCAGTCAGACTCAGAACAATGCCAGTGAAATGTGGAAAAAACAAACAAACAAACAAACAAACAGAGGGCTTTCCACAAACAAAATTTCAAAAAATTCTTATAAGTATTGGATGGTTTTCCATAAAACAGGCTTCATGGCCCACAGAGATCTCTCATATGACTTCAAGGACAACAGGAACTGATGGAAACGTGGTACCAGGGACCTGGGAAATAATCGGCACCAATGAGACTTGACTGGTATGAGCTGCAGGATGAAGCAAGCAGGATGCTTCATTCATAAAGCACATGATTGCTCAGTATCCCATCCCCTGTACTGGGATAAATCAAAGGAGTGCCAAGTCATATTTGGAGATAGTTTCTCTTTATCATATGTGCATGATAAGTAGAAAGGAAATTATAATTTTCCTATTTAAAAATTACTACGTTATGCCCTGATGGAGCAGCAGTTAGGTCAACTGCTTCTGAAGGAGCAAATCACATATATCTGGGGCTTGAGTCTCGAATTCAGGGGGAAACAACCAGTGTAAACAACTAACAAAAAATGGAAAATCCTCCTCTCTTCCTGCCTGACTACTTGCCTTTATTCCTACCTGCCCCTTTCTTTGAAAAAAAAAAAAACAAAAAACTACAGTTCTCTCTATTTGATGGGTAGAATAGATAGTAGCATGAATTTTGATGAAGAAATACCTAGGGGGCCCCACGTAAAAAATGTATGAATATAAATTATGATTTGGACATATAAAATTATTATTTGGGGCACTAATTATACCAGAATTTATCTATACCTACATATGAATTCCCTCTATAGCCTAAGCATCACTTTAGGACAATATTTCTGAGACTTGTGATTCATTTTAGCACATGCCCTAGGGTTAAGTCATCTTTCATCTAGAAATCTGAAAGAATCATTAAAATGTAAATACAGCCTCAATTGTTTGGCATGTGTCTAACTGATCACCCTTTCCAAGTAGTGACCAAAGGACAAAAATCCAATCACTACAAGTATAATAGACACAATGCAGCTCGTTCTCCTTACAGTGGACTCAAATCTGTCTGCTTAATAACAATGACATACTGGCCCATATTATGGCTTCAAAAAAAATGTTTTCAGTAATCCTTGAAAATTCTATGTACTGTTGTCCTTCAGTTTTGCCCTTGGCAAATTTTCTTTCTTCAGACAAGTCTTTGAGAAGTCATTTCAGTCTGAATTGCATACATTCTAGGTTTCCTGGTAAATTAGTTTTTGACCTTTTGCTTTCTACAGCCAGTTCTTAATCTTGAAGGTGATTGATTGCATTAATTCTTGCATGTCCTTCCTTGGAAACCACCCACTTCTTCAAAAGAGTGTACTAAATCTGAGGACAACCTGAGACGAACAGTTATCACTACTGCTAACTGGGTTCTCTGAATTCCAGAGATAAAACTCAACTAAGGCAGAGATGTCTGGGTTGTTGAAAAAGACAAAGAAAAACGGAGCAAAGCATTGATTAAATTCCAACAAAAATGATGAAAGATCAGGGGCTATCATCTCCAGTTATACGTTACTTAGTTTACATTTGCCTATGAACCATGCCCACAGTCTTCTTTCTAGCTTTTGATTTGGAATCTCAGTACTCAAATGTGTACCAACAGGAGAGTTTCCTGAGTGTTCTCCACATCTTTACTGTACTTCCTTGCCTTTTCCTAAAACAATGGTGTCAAACGAACCTCCTCAAAACAACTGCAGGCATTTCATCACTCTTCACGCAAGAACTCGATGGGTTCACAACTGAACACAATTCAAAGTCCCTGAATATGATTCACACACCTATGTTGCGCTAAACTAAGGGCAACATTGAAGCAGGAATAGATCAAGTGTGCAGGTCTAAAGGATGGCAAAGTCTGTCCTGACAGAGATGCATAGGACAGGAGTGAATATACATTATAAACAAAGGATTCAGGCAAACTCAGTACAGTATTCATAATCAGTCCTATTTCAAAATCTAAATATTTTGTGACAGCACTTTCTGTTTTCCTCTTAAAAGTAGCCTTTCTTCTACAGTTTCTATGTTGGTCAGCAGAACCATCATCCAGCCAGTTTCTAAAGTCTCAAGTCAGGTCTTGCTTTTTCTCCTTCCTTATTCCCAGCTGGCATATACAATGGAAACATTTCCTTCTCTATAGTCCCTATGATAGGACTCTGGGTCAGGCTTTCTTGCTTTGTATCATCTCTAGTTTCCTGCTAGTTCTCAGCTTCCAATTTCACCCCTATTCCAAGCAATTTTACATACAGCTGCCTGAGTCTTTTTCTAAACTCAGATCTGATCATGCCATTCTCATACTCAAAATCCTTCACTGGAATCCCATTACCTATCCAAACTCCTGGCACACAACACTCTGCAACCTGCCTTCACAATGCAGCCAACTTCTCCACTTTACGTCATACCAATGCACTCATATGTATCTGTGGCAAAGCTTCAAGTGGTATCTACTCTTCCCCACTGCTGAAATGTCCTTTTCTGTGTCTGCCTGGAAGGCAGCTACTCCACACTGATGTACTTTCTCAAGGATTTCTCTAGTGCCACCATGAAGAGTAGTCACATTTCCCTTTATATTACCAATAGACCTCTACATGTGTGTACACATAAGTAAGTATATACATATATGTTATTTTTAATTGTGATGGGACTAATTTTACTAAATTGCAATTATCACACTATACACACTCCATGTATAGCTTGTTTGCTACTCCTTGATTATGTCTGAAAAAATGCAAGTATGAATAAACATCTCTCAAAAGTCACTTTCAAATAATCCTCAGGTCTACTTTTGCTTTATATTGATTTGCATATTTGTTTTCTTTTTACCATGCAAATATCACATTCATCTATCTCCCTCCTGCCTCAAGACTGCCATTTCTCCAATGTAATTTCAACTCTTCTAATTTCATTTTTGTGAACCACTTTTATATCCATTCTTCCCTTAATGATCAGTTCAAGTTCAAACCAGTTGCAAACCTCTGTCAGTCTTCCACTATCTGTCTAATGGTTCCAAGTCCTTTGAACTGCCAGGGCACTTTCAACACATTTTATTTGTTTTTTAAAGGAAAGGTGCAGGCAGGAATGAAGGTGAACAGGCAGGCAGACAGGCAGGGAGAGGAGGAAGAAGCACTCCTTTTATTTTCATTCACTTGTACATTTTGGCTATTCTTGCCAGTGTGGGTCCTTGAGACACATGTGGACCGCACTTCACCCAGAGACAGGTGAGCAAACCATTACTCCACCAGGGTGCGCCAACGCATTTCATTTGAACACATTTGACATTCAGTAATACTACTCTCTGCTTTCTTTTTATGTGTATACCTAGTACATACATGTGTATATATAAACAAAACATTTATATGTGTACAACTGTGAGTTACTAAAGGGCAAGAGATTCATCTTATAATGAAGGCTGGATTGGTAGAACGCTTCTGGTTCTCTTTACATAAGAAGTAATCAGTAATGTTTATTAAGGAAGATGGTCACCAAAAGGCACTATGTAGGCCCATAAATTAGTATTTTATTGGTATTGATGAAATCCAAGTAACTCCAGAATAAGCCTTCATTTACTGTCAAGAAAGTGTGAGATTCAACATTCAAGTGTGGGAAGTGAGTCCACCAAGCATTCGGGGGACTGAATACTCGTCAAGAACCAATAAAGCTCAACGGAGGGAGGTTTGTTTTATATAAGAAACTCTTTCAATTATTACATCTTTATAAGAAAAACTTTTCCATGTCCACTGGATCAAAGCAGCTACATTTCAGTCATGAAAGTAATCGGACAGAATATCAAGCCCCTTATAATGCAGGTATTTGAAATCTACTTCCTTGCTGAACTCGACAATTTCTCTACAGAAGAAAAATTCTAGTGTTCGGTTCATTTGTCTGTTTTCAGGAAAAAGTCTATCCAGTTACCAAAAACCTGCTCGGATAACCAAAAACTGCCAACAGCACATGGGAAGACCTACACAGAAAGTAAGGGACAAAGTTTGCCCTAAAAATGACTTCTGGTTTTGCTACATAATATGTATTCATTTCAATTCAATAAATACTTAAGAGCATGAACTAAGTGCCTATGATGGCACAAGAAGCTGAGACATTTATTTTTCCTTCTCCTCTGTGGCAAGGAAATTTTTTAAGGGTCTACAAATAAATAAATAAATATATAAAACAGTCAAGTAGTTTATTATTTTGCACTATAAATTAATGCAGACTTTTCTTTGTTTTGAACTAATTTGCAATTAGATTCTCTATACAAAAGGAAATGCTACATACTTAAATATTCCAGGGTGTTTGAATAATTTAAATATGGTAGTTTTGTCTCGTTATATTTGTCAAATTCTCATGTGTTTGTTTTTGGGTTTTGTGGGTTTTTTTGCCCCAGGGAACAAAGTCATCTAGGAAAATATATTAACCGCATGTTCTCTGTGCTTACAGATGAACAATAAACTTGCAAAAACCATTTCTCCGTGCTCCTTTCTCCACATTGGGTTGTTCTCTATCTTTCATTTTCTCCTTTTATAGTCTGTTCCTATGGCCTTTCCTTCACCAAGCTAACAGCTTCTGTCAGCAAGGCTTTTATTCAGTACAGTATCAAAAGCTTTGCAGAAAAACGGATTAATCATGTTCACTGCTTCTCTTTGTTTACCCCTTCAATTCTTGTAGAATTCAAGCAAACCGAGAAAATGCATGTCTAATCACAAGTGTGAACTCTCTCTTCGACAGTTACTTTGGTACATTTCTCTTTTAAATATATCATATAATTAAAATTTTTCTAAAAATGAAATATTTATTCTTCCAAATATATCTTCCACATCAAATGTGTAATGATTGAAACACACAGTCTTCTGTGTGTACCTTGAAATCTAAGAAAGCTTATGTATACAAACATCAAGCATTTCAGTGTCTTACTTTTTGAGTTTCTACAAATATTCATTGTGAAACAGACATAATTAAGCAGTTTAAAATAACAGTAAATTTAGGGTTAGATATCACTAATCATATAACAGAAGTCAGGTATTCTATGAAACTCCAAAATAGACCTTTGCATGGCCCCGACATTGATAAGTCTAAATGGAATAAAGAATCTTCACTGAAGTCTTATTCTTGAAAATATCAGAATATCATCCATTGCACCACTGATTTCATGCCAATTATCAGTGACTCACCATTTCTTTATATAATAGTTCATATAATAGTTCTCTCATATATAAAAGTTCCCTCTTGTCCTGAATGAACTTATTTGCTTTGCAGTTCCAATGTGGACAATAGCTCCTGCTAAAGGACTAATGTTCAAATGCTATAGTAGGAGCCTCCAGGCACAGTGGACACCCTCTATCACTCCAACATCACTGACTGTTTCTTCTATGCTCAGATCCTCTCTCGTTTTACAACATGACTTGCTCATCATTTTTGTCCTCTTGAGAATTCCTGGGTCGTTTTTAAAGTAGCCATAGGATTCTTATATCTCAAACAACCACTAAGAGATGGTAACGAGGCATGCCCTGGTGGAGTAGGGGTTGGGTGTTGCCCATATACATCCCAAGGTGCCAGGTTCGTGTCCTTGAACTGGCAGGAACAGACAAAATGAAAAACTAAATAAAATTAAATAAAATGCTTATTTCTCCTCTCTTCCCCTGCCTGCCTGCATCTGCTTGCCTTCATTCCTGCCTGTACCTTTCCTTTAAAAAAAAAAAAAAAGGAGCGAGAGGAAGAAAGAGATTGTAATAATACTAAACAAATAAAAATTCTCAAACACTTCTACTTTTCAAACTATTACCCAGGCATTACCTTGAATCAACTGCATTTCTTTGAAAACAAGATGTGGAGAGGGGGGCAGGGAATATAACTTAATAGAAATTCATACCACAGTAAGAAAAGTCAAAAGTCAAAAGCTGGACACAGAAATACCCAGGCTGAGTTGATGGGAATCCTTGCCTCTGGGAAGAGCAGGTGCCCAACAGAGATGTTCGGTTCACCAAATATGTAATGGACAGTTGATTTGCATGTCACTTCCTTCATCAGTGAATAGAAAATTGCACTCCAAAAGTATTTACACCTTTTTATCTTTATAAAAATTGAGAAGAACAAAAAAAGAAAGCCAGAGCAGGATCATCCACAGAACAGACAGATGGTCACCAAGTATTTATGGTTAGCTAGAAAAGCATTCCTTCTATGAGCTTCACAGTGTATGAAGTCCCTGTTAGTTTATAGTCTAGATCTATTTTGTGAGAGTATTTCTCTATAAACCATGCTGGATATGTAGTCCTATTTTCAAAGGGATGGGTGTGAAATATGTACACAGAAGACCCAAGAGCAAATGGGCCTATGTGAGCACACAGCAGCCGGTGAGGACACACATCTAACACCTCAGGTGCAGACACAGCATAAGTAGGCATCACAGGAACACATTCATCAACACGTTTAAGGAATGCATTAATCAACACTGCTATGGCGGCTGGCATGCCCCACTGTCTAACCATGCATGCTAAAGAACATGAAGCAGCAATAAGAATGTCAATTTCCACCATGCTGCAAGAAACAAAACCCTTTTCAGGACCGGTCCCATGCACCATATCCTACTCGACCGTTCAATAGAAATCATTCTCTCCAGTATTCCTGCTAGTTTATGGACTTTCTTTTCTGCAACAGTCAGCCAGAAACAAAGACGCTTTACAGACCAGCTACATTTGACAAAAGCAGTAGACATGCCTTCTGCAGATATGAAAACTTGAGTCCTTCCAAGAGATTTTTTTCTTTGTCTTACAAAACGAATGCTGTTATGAAAGGCAAAATAAAACAAAAAAAAGCAAAGCAAGGAAAAAAAAAAAAGTCCAAACATCTATTTGTGTATGCAGTCAGATGTGACAGCAACATACTGCATTACCAGCAGGGGCCTGGGTCTGCCCTCCTGTTCCACACTGGGCTTCATTTTCCTCCTGGGTAGTTCCCTAGATAACCCTCCTGTCAGGATTTGATTCCCTCCAAAAGCAGCCAGGGATGAAATGGCCAGATGCTGAAAGGCAGTAATCTGATAAAGCAACCACAGAACCTAGGCACAAATTTATACCTTTGTGTAGACAAAGCCTATGTGGACCAGAACGCTTATGGCTTTCCAGTATTAGCAACACTCAGAGTAGGTGATGGTGCACAATTCAAGGGCAATAAGTATTGATTTTGGTCACGAGAATGATGAACGTAAAGATCATAACTCTGAATGAATAAGGGAGGCCATTTATAATTTTTACTTTGAATAACCTTCTCAGGGAAGAGTTTTTCAGTAGACGTTGCACTTGCTGGGAACAAGGGTGGCAGGACAAAGGCTCCACGTGGGCCTCAGTTCTAGTCATTTCAGTGAGCCTCCAGGTTCAAGTCCATGGTCCACTCATCTAGTCTTATCACGTCCCCAGCTCTAATTCCTGTGAGTCTAGAAAACATGTGAAAAACAACAAGCTACCAATGCACCAGGGAAAACAAATCTGATTCAGTAAGTAGCTATTTGCAAAGAGCTCTTTGCAAAGGTCACTGATCAGCCCTTTGGTGTATAAATATGTGCCAAGTCACCACACATTTCCTGTCCTAGTATGATTCAAGCAACTTGCTCCTTCCAATTTCAAAGCAGATATTTCTCCCCACTAAACCACAGTGGGAGGAGAGGGGAGGACACATGAAAGGTGCAGGATTCCATTGAATGACTATCACCACTAATTGTTGCTGCCACCAAAAATGCCACCTTTCTTGTCACTCAGTCACCCTGCACAATCACACATCTCCCACTGTCTCTCTTCAGATACCTTTGAATTGCTCTGAGCCTGCAGGAACAGTTACTCATCTGAGTAATCCAGTGAGAGGGCACGTTTCCACAGAAAAATGGTTGTGTCCCATTAGAATTATGAGGACAGGAAGCAAGGGGCAGAAAGGGCAAAATCAATAAAGGCATCTCAATCATTGATGCCGTAAGTCAAAGATAAATATCAGGAAATGTATTCTAACTCAACCTCCCTACAGAAATACCATCCATGGGATTTAAAGCTTCCATCTGACCCCAAGGCACAGGGTGAGACTCACACTCCACCTGGAAATGGAAAGTTGGGCAGTACTCAGGATGGAAGAGCAAAATGTTTCATGTGCTCATCATCTGGCTTCAGGACTGCTACACTTTGGTGAGCAGCCACTGTGTGAAGAGGTTTGCTGTCATCACAATAGAGAGACTGTCCAAGGACGCTGTTGTTTCAAGAGCTGTTGTCACTGAGTTGAAATCTGGAGCTTGTTGTCATGATGAGTCAGAAGTAAGTTTAAAAGTATGAGAAAAGATCATTGTGGTTTTCTAGATGACTAGATAACTAATCGATCTTAATTGTTATAAAACAATAAAGACATGAATATCCTTTGCTTAGGTTTACATCTCTATCTTGACTTTTATACACTATAGTCTTCCCAGGATAGCTGTTTTCAGTCAAGAGCTTTTGACTTCTAGTTTTCTAAGGTATTGCTGTTGTGATGGTCTGCGCCTCCTAGATTTGATTGCTGTTAAGTAATATGAGATCAAACTTCTTTAAAGTGTTCTATAGGGCAATATTTTGATAGACATTTTTACTGTTAAATAATATTGAAAACAGTAGTCCTATCTGGGCTTTATAATAAAATAGTAATTCACATTTGCAAATCAACTCAAATATAAGATAAAGTTCTCTTACTGTTATCAGTTTACTATTATCTACAAAGAACATCATTACCGTTCTCCTAAGAGGTACACATAATTTGTTAAATTTAGTACTATAAGTCCAAAGGAAAGAATACTTTTCAATCATCAATCAGAATCAATCAACAAATAACTGCAGCCTGTCAGATTTTTCTTTTTATCTAGCTTGGCAAATGAGAAACAAGTTTTAAGGTGTAACATGGGTGTAATTCTTCTTCAGACTCATGATGTTTACAACTAGGACCAAACTTACACAAATGTAGCCTGAGCCAAACCTTTCCACATGAAGTGACTTCAGGGACATCCCTCAAATTCCTTATAGCAAGTCCTGCATTTTAGCTCAAGGTGTACAAGGCAGGTAGAAGGCAGATTTTCCTTGGAAGGAATTTCCACATTAGTGTAAATGATGAACGTGGCCAGTTTTTATATGATACTGGACAACCGAGGTAGCACTTCCCAGAGAGAAGGACATGACGGTAGGTGTGGGAGTTTGCTAAGCAAGTTCTGGCTGCTGACATCCTTCAGACACCACAACACACTAGAGAACGTGGGAAAGATGACTGAAAAGGCTAAGGAGCTGGAAAAAAAACCCAAAAAACAAAACTTTCTTATTCTAATGTCAGAGGCTGAATTCTTTACTAGCCCGGGGTTATTCTAAATACAAGTGTGCTTTAGAATTTCGGGACGTTTCAGTGAGTCTTTGTAAGGCAGGACCAGAAATGGGGAAGACAGTGCATTTAGTTTCAACCAGATTAAACCATTCACAGAGACCAAATAATATATTCTAGTGGCTCTAACAGTGCCTGACAACTAAAAGTTCACTAGTCACTTAACAAAAGGTTAGCCAAAGACAGCAATGAAATGTGTGCTCTGAGAAAGGTGAAATTGAACCCTTTCACTTGTTGCCTTAGTAGATTAAAATTTTAAATCAAATACCTATCGTGCAATGAAAGAAAAAAAAAATGCCACAAGATAGAAAAGCTCCCTTAGAAATAGCCTGAGAGTGTCCTCAAAGGTAGGAAAGCCCCACTACTGGGCCACAGCTGTCACCCTCAAAGGTCACCGCCATGTACTGCTCCCTGGGGGTCCTGTCACCTGCTTGTCTTTATGTATTTTCTTCCTTCACTAGAAACCACCATTAACAAGTAAGCTCCTGGTCTTGCTATCTACCTCTTAGGTCTCACACACAGTATTATCTACAGAAGAACTTGCCATAATTGCCTGCTGAAACTTATGTTTTATTGGTAGACTACTTACAAACACCAATACTACCCATTCCAAATTCCTAACCATTGCAATTTGGTAGATAGAGCTTGCTCTGATGAATTTAATTGCAGGTGTTCTTTATTGTATGAAGTATGAACACTCACTGGAAAAGGTGCGTACAGGCATACCAAACTGCATAACAAATTATTTTACATTAACTAAGGGAGATTTCTATGAAAAGAACCATTTGTACAAAATTAAAGCCCTTGGAATTGGTCAGAACCTAACAGCAATTTTGCTAGTTTGTTTTTTTACTTTTCATGGATTCTTCAAGCAAATCAAAAAGTATGCTATTTGATTTACAAAGCAACATTCTTAAGTTTCCAAGCTACTGATTTGGGGATTTCTACTGGAATTGTGAAACATCGTAAGAACTAGTTGGTCATATGAAATCAGTTTTACCATCACACAATGGAAGCAAATTTAACTAAAGCATGAATCATTTCCTGTTCAATACAAAATGACATCTGAACAAATCAACTTAAGATTTCTCAAGAACAAGGGACAACACACTTGGAAGATATTACTATCTCAAAATCTTGTATACAACCTTCTTTTCTTAATTAAAGTCCAAGAGTTTCATTATTTTTTAAGGAAAACCTAAGAGGTAGAGGACTGTCTCAACAATCGTGCTCTCAGAAATTCCTTATGAAAGCCATTATTAGTTGAGATAGTTCTCTGAACTGTGTTCCAGATCTCCAAGTAAGATATTTTTCATTGAGTTCAACAATATAAAAGATGGTCTTTCAGAAGGCACCATAGGCCTGGCAGAGTCCATTCTAAAGCTGATAATTCTAAATGACATAAGTGGGAATGGGGTGGGTATTGGGGGTGGGAAAATAAGGGGTGGGAAAGGGATTAACAAAGCAGAAAGTACAATCAAAGTAATATTTAAATTTTTCAAACAGACTCTTGTATTATTTGGACTTTACTGCGAGACAAGAAAAAAAGTGTAGAGATGATGTCATCGGGAGATTTATGATATGTGATCAAAAAATCCTTTTCTCATAAATGATTCCCTATAACTTTAAATATGTAATTCCCTTAGAAATATACTCTCCTGGTAATGCACTTATTCTGTTGTCTATATGAGTTTTATGAGTCATGATCTAGTAAAAAAAAAAAATCCTACTACTTTGAAAGGACATGAGAGACTGGTTTTCTTTCTTATACACTTGATTCATCTTCTTGACCTTCAGCATGATTAATGCTTTTGCATCTATGTTTCTACCTCCTGTCTTTTATCAGACTTTCTGGAAGTATTAAATTTGGCAATAATAGTACATAACCATGTCATTTTACAGTGTAATTTCCTTCTTTAGCTACTGATTTAAACCTTTTAAGAAGACAAACTCCTACCTTTGAAGAAAGATTTCTTACCTGAAGAAATTGTTCTTCCTTTTAATTCCTTAAACCAATAAGTCTTCTTAGCATTGTTCTGTGGGTTAAAGAGTAGGAGAAAATGTTAATAAGACATTTGTCGTCAATCACAGTAGATTGTCAATACATTAATTCCAAATGATTCCCTGATGGGAAACACAATTACGGAGGGAGCCCTGCTAGGAAAGACAAATTATGAATAGATTTGCCAAAACATCTCTACTAGTTTCAATCAAAAGTGACGGCAATGAGGTGACTAGAACTCTGGTGGCCATTTCCTTAACGGAGTATGTCTGTTTCCTCTCTTCAGTTTAAAGGAATATAGTAGTTTTTGTAAAGCACATATACAGTGTGGCTAAAATACTCCCTTGCTGTGGGTATTATTATTATTATTATCATTACTATTATTATTTTAGTTTTTCAAGTTTATATTTAGTAGAGCAGGAATTCTTTTGACTACGTTTGAAAGGCCCCAAGTTTTCAATTAGAGATGATGGCAGCAGCCAATATCTGGGAAAGCCCACCTGAGCTAGGACAAACATTCAGCTATGGAAGGTTTTTGAGTCTGATCATCTCCAAGTCTCCCTCCCTCCCTCAGCCTCAGAGCTTCCTTTGCAAATATTCCAGCTGAGAATCAGCCAGAAAATGGCAGCAAGGCTGAGGAGGGGAACAATCACAGCTAAGAACATTAGGTTTCATTTCTTTAGACACCAATTTAGGGACACCCCTGGCTTTCTAAAAGAGGGTTTGTGGCTTTTTGGACTTCACATTTTTGGAAACAGAAGTCATACTATCACCCTCTGAAAAACCTTTCAGAGAAGAGAAACAAGTGTCAATTCAGGGTCCCCAGGCTGTACTCAAAAATTAAAACAAGTATGAATCACAAAACGATTCCATTAATAAAATAAAAAGATGTCAATAATCTCAGCTATTTTAGCTTATGCCTATAATACAAAATATTTTCTGATTAAACAGCAAAAAGCTTTATAATGATTACACATAAAATCACTCAATAGATTTTCATTAGATCTGATGCAATATTGTATCAGGACAAAATGTTAATGTTGTGGAAGTTAGTGATTCTTCCTTTGAATTGAAGCCAATTTCTAAGTAATAAGTTTTCTTTCCTTGTCATTTAGTTCCCACTTAAGAAAATCCTCTAAAATCAACCAAACAAAAGAATGATTTAAATAAAACAAAAATAAATTTTTAAACTGTAAGACCAAATTAGCAGTTACCCAAAGGACAGGAGGGTGGTCAGATTGGATGGAGGGAGTCAGCTCGCGGGGGAAAGAGAAAACTGGATTCTTGGTGGTAAAGCTAGTGCAATATACACAGATGTTGATTTATAATGATTCACACCTAAAACGTATGTGATGTTATAGTGCAATGAAACTTCAATAAAATGATAATTAAAAAGATTAGAATGGAAAAAAACTCCCTAGAAGTATACACGAAAGAGTCAATCAGAATTTGAAGCAATGTCTACAGCAATTCTACAAATGTATTTAATATATATACATGTAAAAATACCGGAGAAATACAAATAAGAAAAAAAGAATAAAATGTAAGTAAAACATATTTCCTACCATAAGGGATCTCAGTCACACACTAATGGGAAAAACAGCCAGAACCACCACCAACCACAATAAAATGTATTATTTATAAGAATATTACAAGATCACATTATAAATGGTTCTTTAAACAGAGAGAAACAATTGATTCAACAAGGGGACACCATGAAAGGCTTCCTTCCACAGAAGACGACACTTAAGATGAACCTCAATGGTGGGTAGTAAGGGCATTCTGAGGAGAGGGAAGGCAGGAGCAAAGAGGGAGCTTTATAATGATTACGTATAAAATCACTCAATAGATTTTCATTAGATCTGATGCAATATTTTATCAGGACAAAATGTTAACGTTGCGTGGTGTGTCCACACGAGCAGACCTAGTGGGAATGGGGACCAGACGGTGTGGCCGAGAGAGGAGGCTCCAGAGATCATCTGAACCAGAATGCATAGGGCCTTTACTGCGCACCAACCAATTTGTGATTGTAGACATGAACCTGGTAACAGTGTGGACATATAGAAGGTTTTGGGCAAGAGGAAAGACTGTCAGGAGTGTGAATGGAGAGGAGAGAGACTGCAAAGAGAGTGTTTAGGGAGTGTCTCGGTAAACAATAAACAGATTCTTGGCTTCTAAGGGGAACCCTTCTCCTCACTAAGCCCACTGGGGACAAGTACCCATTTTATGCTTCACCAGATGAATCAGGATACATAGATGAAATATTTATTTAGCACTGAGAACACTGATTGGGCTATGATATTTGATATTATTGTACACCTTTTTATTTTAATACTGGAATAATTTTGTGATTTTTTTTTTTTTTTTTTTTGGTCATCCTATTAAGTGAGTGCACCTAAACAGGTGGAACTTCATAAGGTCAGCATGTGGCTGTGGTCTCCTTTCTCTCCCTCGCACTCATCTCTCCATCTTCCCATCATTTCTTTGCCCCAGGGCAGTTCAGCCTAGTGCTTCTCATCCTGCCCAGGACCGAGGCATCAGGGTTAGCCCAGCACTGTTCTTGACACACTGGGGAACTCCTCCCTGTGCATCCTTTTTCCTGTTACTGGATGTGGGTCTTGGATCTGTCTTCCCTTTTACATCGCACAGTTAATGTCTCACATTCTTCGGGGCTTACAGGAACCATACCCTGCTTAATGGAGTATTTTGCTTCCAAGTCATTCAAGCCAACTTTACTTACAGAACGGAACCAGTCACTTTTTCCACCCCTGTATAATAGAGCTCTGCATTCAGAACCATGATCAAAGTCTCAGCTAATAATATGATTTTCCTTTGTCTTGCTTTGTCAATGTTTCCATTACAAGCACTCCATTTCAAGATCCCATAGGCAGAGAAGAATGCAAACATCTTGGTTTCCCTGACCAAAACACACCACAATCCTTGATCCCCCAAATACAGTAAAGCAGATATATCACTCAAAAGGGTTACATGTAATATCAAAATCAGACTATCTTTAAACTCTTCATTATCAAAGTCTCTTCTAAAAAAATCTATATACAGCAAAAACAATAAAAACATTAAATGTGCTTTATTTTGCTAAAATCCTTTAGGGTTTACTTCAATTATTTGCCACACTTCATTGTGTTTGAAGTACCTATATCACATGTCAAGAAAATTAAAATATACTGTAATTTGTATATGATATAAAAGAACTAACAAGTAATGGGCTACTACTATGTCCCAGAACCTGAGTGTATATTGTAGGGGACACACTGATTCTATAGATATCAATATTATTTTGATACAGTAGCAGAAACCGAAGAACTGAGAGGTTAAGTAAATGACCCTAGTCACACAGTTAGCAAGTAATGCATCTGGAATACAATACTCCTTCTCTCTGAATCCAAAACCTGTATTTCTCTAATCCACTCTATGGCTTGTGGGAGAAGACAAGAATAAACTTGGAGCAGGGATGCTAGTGTGATTTAAGGACAGGGCAACAGAAGAGTAAGCTGCAGAAAGAGGGGTCAGACTGAGAGAGAGGTAACAAGGAAGCCAAGAGCAAGAGGACCAGGAAGGAGGTGAGATGCCCACAGGGTCAGAGGCTGCGGGAAGAATGCAGAGGAAGAGAACACAAGCAGCTGTCAGTGGGAAGTCACAGTGAGCTGAGCTGGTCTGTCAAAACAGCCCTAGACTTGGGTTTCCAGCTTTGGGCGACACTGAAACTATTACCATCACTATGCCTCTCTGCCATGTGTGTTTTTTTATTACCATGTCCCAAAAGGAGTAGGTAGGAATATATTACAGAGTGTGGTATAAAAGATGTTTTGGGACATAAATATTTTAAAGAGGAGTCAAAGGAATTTTGATGAATTTGAATCATTTCCTAATATAATCCAATTCTAGGGGAAAAGCAAATGTGTAATTCTGCATCAGATTAGTTTCCCATGGCCATCAAGTGGGAATATGATTTCACCCTGGCTTACGTGTGTTATTGATAGGGGATTGTCACATCTGTAACTTCCCTTTGATGATAGGACATTGCCACATTTGTAACTTCCTTCCCTTTGATGATTTCAATGCTAAAGCCTCTACAAGGAACACCAAAAAGCTATGTATTAATTGTATTACCATGTCAGCAATTATGGCAAATGTTTCCAGGAAATGAATTTTTCTTCCTTTCACTACTCTTGTTTTGACAAGTGTGCCAATGGGTGCTCATCACTCTGGAACACATTTGGGTCAGCAGAGTAGGGCAATACATCATTGCTGAGGATCATGTTTCCAATAACAAAGTAACAATTTAATTTATTTTTTTTACCAGAATACAATCAATTTATCCTATTAAATAAAGCGAGTCAGAAGTCAAAAGGTCAAGGTCAGTTCTGAGGTAATTTAAAAGTAGCCTTCAGAAAAGATGAATACCATCTAAATCAAGGTGAAATATATAGGAAACTCAATGGCCACAGTACACACAGCAAAAAAGTAATTCAACGGTGTCCAAGTTTTAACATTTTAAAAATCCAATAATCAAGAAAACAGAATATTTGCCTTAGCTACTGCAGGAAAAAATAATGGACTTCAACACTGCTCCCAAGTATATTGAACTACTGATTACCATAAATATTTCTGCAGGATTTTGTTTTGTTTGTTTTAAAATGAGAATCTGTAATATTCAATACAACTGAAAATCTCTTATTGCAAAAATACCATTAAGTAAAACGTTTCAGCAAGCAAAAAATGACCAAAATCTCATTTGGGCTTTCACTCTCTGACCAAACTGTGAGGACACTGAAAATGCTTAGTGTTGAGTTCCTGTGAGGCTCATTTTTAAAAGCTGGTCTTTGGTCTTATTGAGACTTAGCAAAGGACTGATTACATTCAAATATCAGGCAACTGATACATCAAGTCAAGTCTGTTTCAACTGTGACAAGTATTTCTTGTTACACTCTTAAAAGTAAACACAGCTGAGAAATACTTTCCTGAATATCAATTCTGAACACCTTACATATAACAATATATTTATACATCTGCAATATTATATATTTATGGGCATGAAAAATTGCTTTTGTATTATACTGCTATAAAATGATAGTAATTTAAAAACTTATTTTTAGTCTTTGTTCTTAACAAAATTTCAATAGTATCAAAATCACAGGCCAACATCTAAGCTCTTCTTTTTTTTTTCCTTAACTTCCTGCCTTTGACATAATCCTTGGACTGAATTTGGGATCTGTTCATACTTATTAACTGGGGAGAAAAGGATAAACAAACAAAATTGGCATTTATCCTTGTTTTTTTCTGGGGTATGCCTGTCTTCCAAAGGAGCCTAATTCATAATTCAGTTTGGTTTGGCAAAAAGCCACAATCATCTTGCAGTCCAGCTCTCTGCATTTCAGCAGCCTATGAAACGCAATACATTCCCCAAGTCGAGAGGACAGTCCACACGAAGCAGGCTCTCCATTGAGCACCTCCACCACATGGCACCCAGAGGAGCCCACCTCTACCACAACCTGGCTAGTTCACATTCTGGAACACAGGGTCCTTACTTCTGTCCCCAAGCTCAGACTACTCTACAAGACTAGGAAACCAGTTGGGACTTAGGACCCACTTCATGGTATTATCTCCTTTAAAAGACAGGGTGGCAGCAAGGCAGGAATCCTCTCTGATAGGAGAGTTGCAGTCGAACCAAAGTGCATCATGATTTTGCCTTTCAGAAGAATGGAACCAGTGATCTCTCAATAAATCAATTTAAACAGACTGAAGATTAATCACTCCCAAAAGCTTTGACTATCTCAAGAGACATCAAGTAATATTTAGTACCTTGTAGAAGGGTGCAAACATCCAGATGTGAGCAAACTGCACTGATCGTGGCATGCTGGCTACAGGCCATCACTTGCCATCACTGCAGCATTTCATGGCACACAGTACATTGCATATTTCATGGTTTCATAGGAGGAATTACTATAACTATAAATAAAAACCTAGAAATTCAGTATACAGTAGTGACTATCTGCCAAGACTCTTTCCCTCTTCTGTCTTACAGAGTGGCATGGGGGGGAAACGCTCCTGCCATTGCAGCGCCCCCTTCCTGACATGTGAGACAGACAATATTAATATGTATCATTTCTTGGCCCAGATGTTTAAGAAACAAGTGTGTCCAGAGCAGTGAAGAAAAATTGAGCCCAGAAATAAAACCAATAAAACCACACCAGTTTAGACAGTTACTCCATGACAAAGGTGGCAAGTAAGAGCATACAATAAAAGAAGGGAAGTCTACTCAACAAATGGTGTTGGGAAAACTGGAAAGACATCTGCCAAAAAAAAAAAAAAACGGAAAAAGAAAGAAACTAGATTACTCATTAGCACCATACACAAAAGTTAATTCAAATTGGATCAAAGACCTGGACATAAGATCCAAAACCATAAAATATTTAGAAGACAATGTGGAAAAAACACTCTACAAACTCAACCCTAAAGATGTCTTTAGGAAAGGAACAGCTACAGAAAAAGAAATCAAGGCAAAACTAAAATGGGACTACATCAAACTGAAAAGCTTCTGTACAGCAAAAGAAATCACCTCTAAGATAAAAAGGCAGCCCACAGAACTGGAAAAGATATTCAGACAACACACATCTGAGAAGAGTTTAATCTCCAAAATATATAAAGCACTCACACACCTCAACAATAAAAAAGCAAAGACCCATTCAAAGAATGGGCAAAACAACTGAATAAACACCTATCTAAAGAAGACACACAGATGGCCTACAGACACCTGAAAAATTTTCTATATCATTCATCATCAGAGAAATGCAAATAAAAATCACAATGAGATACCCCCTCATACTAGTGAGACTAACTTGTGTCAAAAAAACTGGAAATGGCAGGTGTTAGAAGGGGCTTAAGAAAAAGGAACCCTCCCCTTCACTGTTGGTGGGAATGTAAATTGGTGCAACCTCCTTGGAAAACAGTATACAGAGTCCTCAAAAAAATAAAGATGGATGTATCATTTGATCAGCAACTCCATTCCCAGGCATATACCCTGAGGATATAAAATCTATAATCAGAAAAAAAGTCTTCACCCCAATGTTCAGAGCAGCATAGTCACAATAAACAGGACATGGAAACAACCTAATACCCATCACGGATTCTGGATAAAGAAGCTGTGGTATGTATACTCAATGGAATTCTATGCAGCTATTAAAAAAAAAAAAGAAATCATGCTCATTACAACAATCTGGATGGAACTGGAGGGGGTCATGTTAAGCAAAATAAGACACAAAGAAAAAGAGAAAAAAATACAGGATGGTTCCACTAATATGTGGATTATAATAAAAGGAAACAAATAAACATACTCAAATTGCAACAAAATTAACGGGACACAGGATGGTGGTCACTTTGGGAGCAGGAGCAGGTAGCAGGGAGAGAGGGGGACAGATGGTGGTAAAGGACACTGGAAGTTGGGTGGCGTGCAGTGGTGGAGAGGCTGAGACACAATTTCAATATCCTAACATGAATGCAGCGTTGTGAACAAGAGACAACATTACTATTAAAAGTAGAAAAGTGTGAGTAAATACATACAAATTAAAAAAGAAAGTAAAGAAACAAGTGTGTCTTTCCCACCACTCTTGTCTCGCCATTGTTGGCTGGATGTTGATGCTCAGTGCAGCTCTGGACATCACATGGCATGGCCTCTGTCAGCACAAGTCACTAAGGGTGAGATAAGCTGAGATCCTTTCCTCCACGCAAATGGTCTACATGACCGTCCTGGGGCTGTTTGTTATAGAGCTGGAAAGAAATTCTAATTGGATGAAGTTTCTACAATTTCTATAAAGCTAGTTCTGCCCTAGTTTAAATAAAGTTAGCATATAATGAACATAATAGAGATCTTCAGTCTAGTCTTCATCAGTCCTCTTTCTATGTCTATTATCTAAGAGGAAAACATTTCATTTAAAAATTACATATTCAGTGCAGTAGAGCAAAAGTGATTAAAAGATATAAAACAAGTACTAGTAGAGACAAAGAGTTTACTTCATCCAGATAAAAAGGATTAAAGGAAGCTACCTTATCAATAAAGATCCTGAAATTTGTATATAGCAAATAATGAGACTTTTTTCTTCATTAAATGCAAACCAAAGAAAGAAGGATTTGCATGGCAGTCTATAAAATAACACTGTACCTAGAACATGGAGAAGACTGAAAACAGATTTTTGAGTCTAACTCAGTAGGTATAGGTGAGGCCTGCACATTCATTTTGCTAACAGGCAGCCCTAGGGCTTCATGGTCTGAGACACCTGGTTATGGGCCACACCATGAACATCATGGTGAAGACTGTCTCTAGGCTAATGATGGTTAAATGGTGAAGTTACCAAATTTCCTTTGTATGGAGAAAGTCAAATTAGAAGTTTTTCATCTATAGAGCAGAAAGCACTCTGACAACAAACACTACAGAGCTCTGGGAATCTGGACAAATAAGACATGATTCCAATCCTTAAGAAACACACAATCTTTAGAGAGTGACTGTGAATGTAAAAGAATGTGTATATGCCTGTGTGCATGCGTTTGTGTTTACATGTAGATGAGGTGATAAGGAGAGGGAAGAAACAAAGATGACCTCCAGGTTTGACCTGAGAAGATGAGATCTTATCCATAGGTAAGGAGATGTACATCAGTGTGGTCCACATATCCTGTCTTCCTACAGCAGAGGGCTCCTTATCCCTCTTCCCAGAACATGGTCTCAAGAGGCTACCACCAACCAAGACACAAATGAAAAACAGAAGGGGAAAGACCCAACTCTATTCAGGGAGCAAAAAAGTTCACACTGATATGTTTCTCAGGTGTTCAAAGTGCTCAAATGAAAGATTCTAAGACAAGCAGAGCAGTTGCATGAAACCACATGTCAGAGTGCCCTGGTGAAGTAGTGGTTAGGTCCTCTACCTCCAAAGGCACGCAGGCCATGTACATTCATTCCAAGGACACATGTTCAGGTACCCAGTTCAGGGGGAAACCAACATGAACAACTAAAGAAAATAAAATACTACTCCTTCCTCTGTCCTCCTGCCTCCTTGCCTGCATGCCTTCATTCCTGCCTACGCCTTTCCTTTAAAAAGAAGAAAACAAAAACACCCATGACTACCCTGGAATTACCATTTAATGTATAGTTTCAATCTAGGATAATAAAGTTCTGGAAATGGATGTTGCTGATTGTCACACAGCAATATGAATGTACTTAACATGGCTGAACTATACACTTAAAAATAGTTAAAGTGGTAAATCTTATATCTATTTTACCACAATGAATAAAAATACAGCTATAGACTTTCTTCCAAATCTGAAAGTTAATGAATGGGATACCAGCATAAAAAATTCAGTGGACATGCTACACTTTCCTATCAGTACTTGCTGGATCCTTGAAAAGTCAGGAACACTAGTTTACTCAACAAATATATAATGAGCAACTATTAAAACCCAGGCACTACTCTAGGTACTGAAGATACAACAGAGAACAGAACAGAAAAATGACTACCCTCAGAGAGCATTTATTTATTCATCCCCATCAAATGTCTATCATTGTCAACTCTCCATTGGTCATCAGAAATACAATGGTGAAAAAACAAGGAAAACATCACAAAGCAGACCCTTCCCTGCCCTCATAAAGCTTAGTCAGATGTTGATCAAATAACCACAGAAATGGGCCTAAACTATCAACTTTGAAAAGTCATTAAAGAAGAGATGTGTGAAACTCCTAAGTGTGGGGCAATGTCTGTTTCTCTCAGGGAAGCAAAGGCTGAACTGAGATCTCATGCACTAGAGAGGAAGAGAGTATGGCCTGGTGAGAGCATGGAGGAGGTGATGGGTGTGCCTCCAAAGAGGCTGGAGACAGAGGTAAAGGCTAACCAAGCAGAGCTCAGGAGGTCTTTCGGTCATTTATTTTTTCCCTTTTAAAGAGAGGAAGGAAGGAAGAGACAGGGGGAAGAAGTATTTAAGGGAAGAGGAGGGAGAAACATCTTCAGTGAGTTGTTATACCCTGGCCTCTGGTCTCCCACCCCAGTCCTTGGGTTGTATGTGGTTTGCACACCAGCAACTCAGCTAATTGAGCCACAACTGAGTGTCCTCAGTCGTTACCTTAAGAGCAATGGGAGGCCACTGATGTACTTTAGGAGGCAGATAAAGAATACTACCAATTTAAAAACTACCACCTAAAAATGAGGGTAAGGACTACAAATGAACTCCTGCATATTTATAAAAATAGGTGAACACTGTGAAGCTTGGAGTTGAAAGATAGTGTTTAACATTATATCAGGTAGGAAATTATAAATAGTACTCCATTTTTTAATTCTTTAGTGTTGATCATAACATTGTCTCCTAAGGTCCTATTATATAATTTATTAATGAAGCTAATTTGATTAAAAGTGAGGCACCTGAATTGCAGAGCCTGGTAAATTAAATTTTCCACACCTGATTAATAGTACTTAACATGGATACTTTGAAAGGGAAAAAAAAAAAGTGAAATTGTTTGATCAAAGAAATAAAGTGTGTTAAACTTCATGAAATGTAGTTACTTAGGTATCATTCATTGATACGTAAGAAGCTAATGGGACATCTAAGGAAATAAT
Source organism: Solenodon paradoxus (assembly GCA_004363575.1). Classification (NCBI taxonomy): domain Eukaryota; kingdom Metazoa; phylum Chordata; class Mammalia; order Eulipotyphla; family Solenodontidae; genus Solenodon; species Solenodon paradoxus. Next base: position 25,878 of record RJWH01003255.1, on the reverse strand, counting down.
GGACTAATTTGATTAGTGTTTAAGGATTTGAACAAAGAAACAAGCACACAGCATTTCTCTCTTAAGATATGGTTATCAATGCTAATATATACTGTTGAGTAGAAAAAAAATTCAGTCCAGCATAATGTTCTGCGCTAAGAGCAGATATATGGTAATAAGAAAAACTCCACCTTTTGTATACAACGGAGATAGTCAAATGCTTGCTGTTCTAATATATGCAGACAAACATTCAATAAATAGGTGACAGACATTTCTGCATTTCAAATTCTGGAGCAGAAAACAGCACATTTAATTGTCTAGTGAGCTAATCTGAACTCTGGACAATATAGTACATTTCAGACTATTCTCAAAGCTCAGAAAAGACTCAACCCACATAATTTGCATGGTTCAACTTTATAACAAATTTTCATTTATACAATTCAGATCTGTCAATTTGTTTTTCTAATTAAATTACGTCGAGAATGCAATGCAGATAGCCAGAATAATGCATCAAAGACTGTTTTAGTTACATTTTTTTATAAACTACCAAGCCTCCTTTATGTGACAGGTGTTGGGAACAGTGTCTTATTTGCAGAAGTCTACAATGGTTGTCTCTGCAAACTGAGCTTATAAATATTTTAAAGTTTAAGCTGACTTGATGTAAAATCTAGTAATTGTGTTTTCTATCAACTTATATTTTGGTCTGACTAATTTTAATATACTTGAGCACACAAATGTTTTTCAATTTCATGTGCTAGTTCTTCCGATTTTGTAAAGCAAAGTTTAAAATGCCTCGTTAAATTGCCCAGTGGCATCAAACCTTAATTCCTAGTCCTGGCAAATCTTACAATTAGTAAGTCAAACTGTAAGTAAATAGATAAAAATGCTGTGAGTCAGATTTAGGAAGAATGAAAGAGAATGGGTGCATTTGCCAAAAAATGAAAGAGGGACAAACTTTTTTTAAAATTAAAAGTGTAATTTGGCTCTGAATTTTTTTGTTGAGGTTGGCAATAAACAAATCTCATTACAGAGATGAACACAGAAGAGGTTTTGAAAAACTTTTTAATAAAGACTAGACATTTCTTTCTTTCTTTTTTTTTTTTTAATTACCAGTTTTCAAAGCTGGCAAGTCTTTTTTGTTTCCAAATTCTCTTTAGATGCTCTGGTTTTCTAGTTTTCTTCTTGCTACAGATATAAACTCACAGTTCCCTCAATTTTGTTTTTCTTTAACAACTTCCTGAGCAGTTGCCATGCTCACTGAACTGAATTTCAGGTCCTATCATAATTCTCAGGAAGGAAAAAGGAATGCACTGTAACAGAAACTAAATTAAATGAGCTCCAAATATAACTTTGAGGTAGCTTCAGAGATGTTTATCCAGCATTTCCCATAATATTGACTGACACTCAGGTCTTCTTAATGAAGATTTTATCTCTAATTCTTAGCTGTCTATGCAAGCACTGATTTCTAATCTTAGTTATATTGATTTGTTAAACCAAATGGAACTTTCTGAGCATAAGAAGTAAACAAGACAAAACGAAAAGAAAATTCAAACAGGATTTAAATAAAGGCTTGGGAGGACTCGCCATACATTTATTCAATGCCTACCATTATACATCTTTCCATAGTAGTATCTGAGTAGAATGGTCTAATCCTGGTCAATACCAGAACGGCTTTGTAAGACTCAGTTCTCTGAATCTGTCTCCCAATTTTAGAATTTGAAACCCTGGTCTTACAGAAAGCTGAAATACTATTAGTTCCATGTCACTAATTAAAGTCAAGGCCAAATATGAAGCTGTCCATTTAAAAAGAGGGTATCTTTAATGTAACATGACCTGTATGTAATGAACCATTATTTCTAAATAAAGCAATCAAATTATGAATTCAATAGCTTACCAGGTGACATTAGGCCAATGACTTCCTCTCTGTGTACAAAATGGGGTTAATAATCCTGACCTATCTCTTCAGGTCTCTGGGGACAATTCATTTAGAAACTGTCTAATTGCTGTATAAATGTTACTGCTGTTATGAGAGCTTGGTTTTATTGTCATCTGAAGGCCACCATCATAAAAAGGAATTCAGAGGTTTAGTCAGAGGTGAATTAACAAAGCAAGGTCTATGCTAATACAAGTGCCCTCTGATCTTGGATCACTGAGCTTGAAAAAAATCACACAAATCAGAATGTAAATGATGCTTGCATTTTCAGAGACACAGAGTTTTTGTTAATTTATTTCCTATTCAATTCCTTTGCTTTCAAAATTATACTGGGAGCAAAATGACCATTTTCAATTTCTGCCATTTTTTTCTTTTCTTCTTCTTCTTTTTTTTTTTTTTTTGTATTATTCTCATTACCATTACCAGCATCATTTGCATTAAAGCATGACATTGGAGGCATCTAAGGCCTTTCTTTGTAAATCAACTATCTGGTACACCCAGGAAACATGCCTGTCAGTAGACATGAGCTGTGTACATACCTAGCTTCTTTCATTTTAAGAACTTTTTCTAAATTGTGTGATTCTCAGACTTTCATTACCTTTAAAGAAAGTAACTTCTCTTTCCCCAGTTAAATCACTACAATTCATTCACATATTTGACAATAGTTACCAAATACCAAGTATGTACCAGACACTGTCCTAGGTGCTAGAAACAGCCCTGAATAAAACAGAAATCCTGCTCTTATGTAACCTACAGTCCAGTGAGGGAAGTCAAATAGTAAGTACAATAAATAAGTATATCAATAAAATATGTTAGGGTGAAAAAATAAGGTATGGTGAGAAGATGGGAGTAAGGCAAAATTAGAAGGGGCTGCCATTTTAAATATGACATAGTCTTGGCAAGGGAAAAATTCCCCTATCATTCTAAAATTCTTTGCAGGCGGAATAAAGAAATTAACATCAGATATAATTTGTAAGAGAAAAGCCCAAATGTACTGACATAGCATGGAGAACTTACATGGCTGTAGATGCTCAAGTAACTAAGGCAGATCAAAACTTATTTCCTGTGCCGAGGCCTGGGAAAGAGGGCTGGACATCAAGGACAGCAGAAGGGGGTCTTCACATGGCAAGAAAGGATGACTCATTTTTACTCTGAGAGTAAATATAGGTTTCTTAGCAGACAGGGCTGTTTATGGTAAACTTCTGGATTAAAACCTTTCCAAACTGCATTCTTCTATGGAATAGGGGAACGATGATGCTTCTTGGTTAGGGGAAAGGTACAGGATTAGGGAGTAGTGATGGCTTCTTTAAGGGAAGAGCAAAACGGTTTTACTTTGCCACTGGGATTGTCATTCTTTAAAATAATCATACCAGAGTGGAGTCTCTACAGTGTTTTGGGGTTGATTTGCTTTGAGCCCCTTTTAAATAATTTAAATAGATTTCATTTTCAACCTCATTGAGAAGGTGAGATTTGAGTAAAGATTTGAGGGACCTGAGTGTGAGAACCATTGGGGGAAGGATTTACAGGCAAGGTAAGGATTCCAAGGAATGCTAAGGTCCTAAGGAAGACCTCAGTATTTCTGAGAATAGCGAAGAGGGGCAGCTGAGGGGAGTAAGCGGTGTGGGGGAGAGGGAGGGGGAGAATAGATGAAACTGTGAGATGGAACTGTGTACAAGAGGACCCAGGGCTGGTACCTCACTGCAAGATTTCCACGAGTGAAATGAGAAGCCCTTGAAGAGGCTGAGCAGAGAATTGATATAATCTGACTTCTGTTGCTTTAAAGAATAAAACAGGCGAATGAAGTTGAAGGTGAGCTAAGTTGAAACAAGAATAAGGCTGTTGTGGGGGAGAGGAAATATCACCCAGCCTTTCTGGGTTTTCAGATTGGTAATAAAATTAATTCTGGACAGATCTGTAGGGGAAAACAATTAATTACATATGTACATGGAATCTACATAAAGATTCCAAAGCCAGTGGGGCAAAATGGGAGTATATATGCTGAGTTAAGGAATGAGATAGCAGTCTGGGGCTTCAAGGAGAAAGGCGACTCACATGACAAGAAGAGGGTGACTCATAATGAAGAGCAGCTGCTCAGTAATTAGATGTTAATCCTGCCACATAGATAGGCTTCTCCAAGAGAAAGGTTATTTATAGGTAAGAATCCCAATTTCCATTCTTCTAAGTGGTTAAGGATTGGTCAAAGTTTCTCATGAGCCTGCAGGATCTTCCTTAGTAGAAATAATCCACATGTCAAAATGACACATCTTGGAAAGGCTTTTTCTGAATATCTTGGGGGAGGCCTATTCTTTACCATGTAAAAGGCTATTGCAATAGTTTAGAGCAGGTATTAGTGGCTTGATGCAGTAGGGATAGCACATGAATCGAGTTTCAGTATTTTCAATTAATCACATCCTTCTTCATCTAGCTTTCGTTTCTTATTTTAATGACTTCAAGCTGTAAGAACGGATTTTTTCTTTTAAACCTTCCCTTCTACCACCCCCCATCAATCATACTACGTCTCACATCAAATCATCTTAGAAAGGGTCAAAACATGCCATATTTGGATGTGGTCAATTTGGCAAGCAAACTGCTCACCAATGATTTGATAGGTGTCTACTAAAGTCCTCAGCAGAGCAGCTTCAGGTGTCCTTGAAGGAGGTGTCTGTGAAGACGTGCCACTCCTCAGCAGGGCCTGTTTCACAGAATAGATGAGATAGAGTGACACCCACTCTGAAGTGGAGCTGGAGCTGGGTGGGGGGACTAGACACAGAAATCTGGGATGAGGGGAACAGCTCTGATTGTCAGTAACTTCCACAAATCCAATTGCCTTTTGAGTTGATTAAGTCCCATTAGAAGGGCACAAAAACCATCTTTAAAGCAAAAATTGTCCTGTTTCTGTATGCTCTGCTGTCCTTATACACCAAATAAATGTCCACTGTCTTTTAGCACTGTATTCATAACATTTAGTACTTTTTACATATTTAGGCAGGGCCACTATCATCGACACCACCATAGCAGGCATGTCTGAGCCCCACATCCTAATGATCAAGAAGCAACAGATCTAGGCATGCACTTCACCAAACAGAAAGCAGATGGATGCATACAAACACCACTCCATGTCCTCTAGGAAGCGGGCAGCAATGACTGCAATGCAAAAAGAAGAGTCTGGAAATGGTCCTTGTGGGAAAAGCAGGAAAATACATTCACTTTTCAACCAATCTAGACATTCATGGCAACTTGAGATGAGTGATGAGTGATGAGTGAGAAATGTGTAACCAGAGTTCCTGCATTACGATGGTATCATCTCCAGGTAGCTGGGGTTATTCTCACTTTTTATCTGGGCTCATTTTTAATTTTTTTTATTGTAGTAATAATTCTACACATTAAAATAATAATAATAGTTCCCCATTTCTTAGATGTATTTCGACACACCAGGCCCTCCACCAAATCACCAAGTGTTCTTCTTCCCCTTTGTCCAGTGGGCTCCGTCACCATTTGCCACCCTCATCCCATTCCCTTTTGGTAACCTCAGTTCTGTTGCAAATGTTCCATGGTTGGTTATGTTTATCTGTCCCTTTGTTTTGTCTATTCATATTCCACCTATGAGTGAGGTCATCTGGTGTCTTTCTTCTTTTGACTTGTTTCACTTAGTATAATCCCCTCTAGATCCTGCCATGCTGTTCAAATGACAGGTTTCATCTCTTCTAAGGACTGTACAGTATTCATATTTTATATATACATACACACACACACACACATATATATACATATATATATATATATATATATATATATATACACAACATCTTCTTTATAATTTATCTGATGTTGGGCACTTAGGTAGTTTCCAGTTCTTAGCTATTGTGAATGGGGCTGCAATAAACATGGGGGTGCAAACATCTCTGCAGATGGGTGCTTTTGTATCTTTTGGGTAGATGTATCTGGGCTCATTTTTTGCAGAGTAATTATGAATGAGAATTTCTATTCTATAAATGAGGTGATATATGACCTTTATTAATGAACCACTAATCTAAGTCACCTTTATTCATTTTGGGTGACATACCAGAAACAAACACTTAAACTTTTTCCTGAGCCTGAGGTACTAATTTCAGAAGACAGCTCCGCAAAGTCTCTGCATGGCCTTTCCCTTCATCCCTTTTAAGGCTTTACTCATGTTGTCTTCTTAATGAGATGGTCGTTAGCTGTCCTTTCTCAAATGGCAACCTACACCCAACTCCCTCGCACCTTTCCTGATTTATTTTCTCCTTAGCATTAATCACCATGGAACACAGTGCCTACTTTCTTGATTCATCTTTCTGTCTTGTGCACTAGAATGTAAGTTTCATAAGAACAGAGATTTTGTCTGCTTTGTCCATTGTATATTCCCAGGGCCTAGAACAAAGCTTAACACAGACAGAACATTAATAAATACTGAATAGGTGGGTGAATTTCACAGAGTGACTTAATAATAATGTTCACTTGAAACATGTTTGTAACATCAACTCTGGCTAGACTTACATAGAAAGTAATTCTGGAAGGATATACAAGAGACATATCAGCATTTACCTTAGGGCAGAAGAAACTGAAGGGGAGAAAATTAAATATTATTTTGTAACTATATGTACTATTCACATCTTTAGATGCTTAAATGTTTTATTATCACTCAGAAATGTCTGGGGTGATGTAAATTATGGGTCATTTAAGGTTTTTTTTATAATCTTTAATAGCAAAAAATAATAAATGTTCATTTAAGAAGTTAAGCACATTAGTATCCAAATATATAAATAATTAAAAAGATCAACAACAGAAAAATAAAAAACCCAACTAATACTGGGCAATCTGAATAGACACTTCTCCAAAGAAGACATACAGATGGTAAAAGGCACATGAAAAGATGCTCTGCCTCTTGTTAGTAGAAAAATGCAAATCAAAACAAGAGAGCATCTCTCACCTATGAGAATGGCTATTATCCCCAAAATTGGAAACAGTAAGTATTGGCATGGATACAGAGAAAAGGGAACACTCATATATTGCTGATGGGAGTGTAAAATGGCTCAATAGCTATGAAAAACAGCATGGAAATATCTCAAAAATTGAGACTGAAAATGCCATATGATCTAGTTATTCCTCTGCTGGGCATTTAATCTAAAAACACAAAAACACTAAATTGCAGAGACAGACACACCCTCCCATGTTCACTATAGCATTACTTTACAATATCCAAAAGCTGGAACTAACCGAAGTGCCCATCAACAGATGAATGGATAAAGAAGACATGGTACACATACACTGTGGAGCACTACTCAGCTGTCAAAAAAGATGAGTCCTGCCATTTGTAGCAACATGGACCAAGAGAATTATGCTGAGTGAGAGAAGTCAGAGGAGAAAAACAGATTGTATGATATCACACTTTTGTGGTATGTAGAGATACCAAGCAAACAAATGAACTAAATCAAATGAAAATAGAATTTTAATCAATGAAAGCAAATTAATGGTTGCAGGAAGAGAAGGGGGAGGGAGAGATGTAGAGAGGATTAATTGCATTGTGAGGGAGAACTGAAATGGTGGTAAACTAAATTTAATACGTACAGAAGTGGATTTTATATACACCCTCTCTCTCTCACACACGCACACATATTACACATACATAATGTATTTCATGAGACATACAATGTTAAATAAAAAGACACATCTCAGCATGCCCTGGTGGAGTAGGGAGCAGTTAGGTCCATTACCTCTGAAGGAGTGCAGGTCACATGCCCCTATGTTCAAGTCCCAGGTCCAGGGGAACAAAACCCATGTAAACAACTAAATGAAAGTCAAATAAAATGCTTAAAAAAATAGACGCATCTAGGCATGTCATGGTGGTTTAGCAATTATGTCTACCATCTCTACCAATTGTAGCCCACATACATCCTAAGGACCCAGGTTTGAGACCCAGGGCCGAGAGTAACAACCAAGATGAACAACCAAATAAAATAAATAATTAAGTGCTTCTTCCTGCCTGCCTGACTACTTGCTTTCATACCTGCCTGCACCTTTCCTTAAAAAACACAAAGATGCATCTAATAGTAACTCTTTTTGAATGCTTACAGATCTCACACATAACACAGTTAACAGATCTGGCTTAAGTGACATGCTGGTACTGAAAACAACTGGAGCTAACAAGGACTTTGAAATCATCAGGACACTGAACACTAAATGAAGTAGATAAGGGTATAGTTTTACCACTTTACACTAAAGACACTGTAGCAAAGATTTCAGTTGAGGCCAAGGCTGAATTTCACTTTCCGTTTGAATTTCAGGTCAAGACTAAGTATTATATAATGTAGTATCCATAATGAAACTCCTGAGAAAAATGAGAAGAAACCATGAAAGCCAGAGTCCAATCAAGAAATTCAAAGAGAAAGAGGTTGACAAAGTAGAATTAAACTGTAAGAGCATGGTTACTGAAAGAACAGTAAAGTCATGGTATGCTCATGGCTCAGATAGTGGTCTACAGCTCTGGTGTAGTTTACTTAAAGCCCAGGGACCTGGGTTCAAGACCCCGAGCTGAGGGGAACAACTAACATGAACTACTAAACAAAATAATAAATGCTCCTTCCTCCTCTCTCTTCCTGCCTGCTTGCCTGTCTATGTGCTTCATTCCTGCCTTACTTCCTTTCTCAAAAAAAATAAATAAATAACGTGAGCATGAAAGAAGGCAGACAAGGCAAGTGAAAACTTCTTAATAACAGAAATAAACATTAGGCTCAACATGATTCAGGTAAACAGAACACCTAGGCCATGTGCAATACAGAGAGGTTGTGGCTGTGGTAGTTTGTTTTTAGGAAATAAAACATAAACATCAAATTTAGAAAAGGTACTCTAGGTTCCTATGTGTAATTAGCAGTGGCCCGTGGTGACAAGGCCCTACACGCTTCTCAGAAGCTACCAGACACAGAGGAAAGTAGCACCAAAAAGATGGAGACTTGTTCTGAATGAGAAAAAAGGAAGAAGCAAGAACCTCGAGAATCATGTCATTAGCACACAATTCTACCATCACTCTGTTATTTGGCTATCTTTTAATCCCCTTTCTCTCCTTTTAATTATTCCACTTTCCAACCAAGGCCTTTGATTTTATTTTTAATCTACCTAACACCAGCTGTTACCAGAGCCTTCCTATTAAAGGGTTCAGTTCAAACAGTCTGATCATTAAAGCAAATATCAAGCACATGAAGCCAGCGAAGCGTTTTAGAAAGCACTGGTCCAAATGCCTGAATCAGAATTTAGCTCTGCACGTTCCTAGCTGAGTAGCTTGGGTTACTCCACCGAATCTTGTTGAAGTCCAACCTCTGAAAAGGAATAAAAACCTACCCTTTCCAAAAAGGATGGTTGAGAGGATCAAGCATGATCATGCAAATTAAAAAGTACTATATACAGACGTAAGTCATTTTATGGTAACTTTTATGCTACTTTATTATTGTCAAAGGAAAGCACGGGAAAATTTCCCCCAGAAAACAGTGGAAAGTCTTTTAATACATGTGCTTTGTGTCCCACTCAAATGAAAATCAGAGAATGGTTTTCAGGGATGTTTTCAAGGATCCAAGATACTATTTCAGCAGTACAAACGCATCAGGTTTCACTAAGATATGGAATCTAATCTTACAGGTGTCCTTTGAAGATAGTTCATGAGCTCCAGCTAACAAATCTAATTACGGTGTTTTTAAAAAATGTGCCTCTAATCCAGGTTTTCTATTCTTGACTACCAAAGTCTAGAGAACAGGAAAATTGATACAGAAAATAAAGGGGAAACCCTCAAAGTTAGTACAGAAAAAAATGACAACAGAATCTTTTTTTAATAAAAAAGACAAATGTGTAAGGTTTCAACCACATTTCACTGTGTAAATTTGTACACAGAGTGTACTGCATTATATTGTTTTAAAGAAAACAAGGCATGGCCCCCTGGAGCAGCAGGGGTGTGGGGACAACTAAAAAGTAAAATTAAATCAAATCAAGATGCTTTATTTAAGAAAATAAGAATGCAGCAGATAAGGGAGAATAAGGCCTGCTGGCAAATTGCTTTAAGGTAATATAATAATGACCCATGAGACCACTGAAAATAAATATTTACACAGAGAATGGTGAAACACATTGACATGACATGTTAACACTCTGCTGGTGCACCCTCATAGCAACCTAAACTTACTAACATTTATTTTTCTTTAAACTGTGTTCATCTTGGACTATTAAAACACTTGAACTAAAATCCTGCTGTCATTGTCCACCAAGTCTCTCTTCTAAGTGTTTAACAAGCCATTTGAAAGAGTGATTTTTAATATGAACTCCACTCCAGATCACCACATAAAATAAAACCACATCAATGAACAGAAAAATTTAGCCTTCAGACATGTCTTTACAGCTGGAATACAATTCTACTTTCAGCTTCCATTTGACACTGATCGTTAAAAGGATACCTGAGAGGGGAAACAAAAATCAATTGGCTCCAGTGAGCAGACGAACATTGCTCCCGCTTCACAGAAACAAGCACAGATATTACCTTACAAATGAAGTTATCTTACAGCTTCCCATTTCCTTCCAGATAAAAAGAAAAATCTGGGACAAAGTGCCCATCCCAGCACATTTCTGCAGACGAAGCACTGGCCACTGAACCCTGCTGTGGCGGGACCACGTGCAGTAAAACGGTAACTCCTCTGACAGCCAATCCAAAGCACTTGGACCTCTGGGGCCTCCCAGGGTGATCAGCCTGGCTTTGTGGCAATACAATGGGGGTTAAACATTGCTCTGTATCCATTTAGAAAAAGAGAGAAATCCATTTAGTTGCTCAAAATTGTTTAGCAAAGCACACAATAGATTATGGTTAGGTAATATCATTGAAGAAAGTAAGCGCATTTTTCTCACCTGTGGGGTCAAAATGTCAGTTTGGTATAAAATTTCTGCCTTTTTTGTTTTTTTGAGCTAGCACTAAGTTAAAATAACATTTTAGAATTCCTATGTGGTGCTTGTTTAAATGTTTTTTTCTATACAGAACACACTAACTGCTTGAGACTACCTGTTTATTTCAGCATCCATGCACTTCACATACATGTCTGACCTGTCATCCTGTATTTTACAACAATATTTCTTCTTACCTCCATGGTAGCTTAGAAACTATTTGCTTCACTTAATTAAATATGAGGTTTTAGTTAAAGTAAATACTATTAATGTTCTTTGTTTCTATTTTTTCCATTTCATTCCTCTTCAAGGCTTTTCTAGGACTCACTGTCATTAGTATTTACCCTAGTCATGGTATTGAAAACTTTTAAAGGTTGATTATTATTCCTGTAAGCCAGACATTACTGGTACAGAGCGCACAAATAAAATAATGAAGAGTAAGTTGGTATTTTGATTAGAGTACAAAATACATCAGGCTTATATTTCACGTGTAGGTGACCTAAAGAAACCATTGGAAGATGTTCTAAAATGTCATACGTAGAGCAGGACCTGATTTTCGGAGTTGCTATGAACCCTGAAGTCACTTATTTTTGTTTGAATTTCTAATGATTAGTTTTCAAGTGCTAAAGTTTTCTGGAAAAACTTCAAGAGAAGCGGGTTTATAAGTCATTCACCGACTATGATTCAAGTTTGAAGAGTATCCATTTACTATTTTTAATTACAGTTTTTCACTTCCTAAGAACAAGCCTAAAAAGCAGGTCCCCATTTATTACAGCGACTGTCATGAACAATGCGTGGATATATTTCTTTCAAGCTCTTTTCAGTGCTTCTTAAGATCTGTTTAGAAATAACGCTTTTCTTCACAAAAGCACAACAAGTAACACAATCTCCTTCAAAGTACATTGTCGGGGAGATTAACAATGACCAGTCACATGACCTCCAAACCCCACCAAGTAGAGACATCAGGGAATCTTGTCTGTGTCCGACACATCCATTTCCCTGCTTACTGTGTCCTAATTCACTTTGAATTACACTCATAAAAACTTGAAAAATACAAACCTCTTCTGATTCATTTTTCCTTACTCTTTTTCAAGATAAAACAAGCAAAGGAGAAATGCCTTTAAAGTTATTTCCTCCTGATTACATATCCGTTGCTTTGTATGTGTATAGGAAACAGAAAATATTCAGCTCACAGTCACTGATTCAGTACACACGGCTGCTGGCAAACGACACCAGGGGAGAAACTGATTTCTACTTGTCTTTTTGGTATTTTTTCAGTCATTCCTTTGGAATAAATTTAAAGAATTTATACACATCCTTTGGAAAGTAGAATCTACCTATGTTTTTCTATTAATGCCATGTTAACATAACCTTTTTTCCCCAGTTAGCTATTCTCACAGGTATAGAAAAAGCTCATGCACCAATGAGAAAGAAGGTAGTATTTAAAAGAACAACATAAGGACTACTTAAAAGTGCTGCTTTAAACTGTGACTGTGCTCTGAGCAGGAAGGGCTGAATGGAGGAGAGACCGAGCTGATTATGCAGCCTGACTGACCAAGCCTAATCAGAATTATCTCAGCACACTGCTTCCCTACAGCCGCAGACCCATTAAACACTAAATGCTTCTGCAGGCCCATTTCTCGCTCTGTCTCCCACTGTGACCTGTTACTTTTCAACAGTAGTTACTCAGTGGGCTACTCAAAACATTTTCTGGTAAATGGAGGTACTGGGTTTAACAGGCTCCTCAAAGCCCAGCATCAAATCTGTTCTGTTACGACAAAAATGGGTACTGTCCCACTTCACAACAGCACTGTTGGAACTGCCATGTAAGGCAGTTTTCCGTTAGCAGTTCTCCGTTACATTTTGTGTCATGTGTATTAAAACAATTTAACCTTTTTTAATGAATGTACCATACTAAGATACATTTCAAGAGAACATATCCACACCCTGATCAATTTGTATGGCACACCTTGTAATTCTCACACACCATGCAATGTATTTAGAAAAATAGCAGGTGACAGCTATCACTTCTACTAAAGTATCTCTGTTTTTGAATGTAATTTTGGATATTTCCGCTTAAACTCATTAGGTTATTAACTCTTAACCTTCTTACACATCACTCTCAAATAGCTACCTTTGTGGGGCCAGGTGAAGCAACTTATGACACCAAAATACACATTCTGCTTTCTGTTTCCCATATTCAATCTCTCAGATTCTCTAGACATTCATATCTGTCACTTAACTGATTTTCTACATGCTAAGCCTTGGCATACATTTTAATTTCAATGAATATCAAGTTTATTTTTACAGACATACTTTGTCACTGAAACCTAAAATTATGTATATAAATTGTAATGAGATATAGATACGATCAGAAATTTCCAGCTTTTAAGACTACTTTCTATCCAAATTTTATAGTTCTAAATATCACAATAATGAATGTGTAGAAAATTCAATCTCAGTGCCTCTGTTTTCTCATCTGTAAAATGAAGACAATATGGCACTTTTTTTCATCGAGTTGCACAATGACGATTAAAGTGAATTAATGTTTGTAAATCACTTAAAACAGTACCTGGTACATATTAATGTCATCTGAGTGCTATTATGAAATAAATTAAAATAAAATTATATGCCACCTATGAATAAGAAAATAGCTCTTTCAGATATTATTCCTGAATGGAAAGATCTACCCTGAACTCTATTAGTTTTCCTTCATCATCTTTATAATTGCATTATTCAGCAGGCTTTTGTATTTGCCCATGTTCACATTTACTGCTAGTTTACTGCAACACTGCAGGGATTTTCCCAGTGCAGAAGCGCTGGATTGCTTTTCTTTCTAATTCCTTTACAGGAAGAAAAAAGGATATAAATTAGTTGGCTGAATGTGACATAAGAAATTCTGCTAATGTAGCTGAATTAAGCTGATGAATTAAGCTGAGCTGAACTGGATGGGATAAATGAATTAACTGTTTCTTCCCCTAACATAAAATGCTGTGCTAGACCCATAAGCTCACAGGCATCCACCGGGCCTGCTTCTCATAGCCAAGAGGAGACAAGTGAAGTGCATATCACTTGATAAAAGTGTCACAAGAGTTATCTGTTTCTGTAAATACAGTTCAGAGTCCCAAGCACCCCGCAGATAATCTGGCACCTTAGCCTGGCATCCCATTATTTTTCATAATTTACTGACAGGCAAAATGTCAAGATTCTAGAAAGGCATTGTGATATACAGTTAAGGAGTGAGATTGAGAAAAAAAGATTTTTGAGATCAATTGATACACTTAAATATTTCAAAAAAAAAAAACCAGTGAACTTGGTATTCTTTCTGAATCTGTGTACCATTAAAATACCAAGACATCTATTAATTCTTAGCTTGCTTTCTTTTTGCTTCAAGCCCCATCCTTTTCACTTCTACCTCACCTGGTTTAGGAAAAATTTAAAAAAAAAAAAATATATATATATATATATATATATAATATAATATATACACACACATATATATTTCGTAATCCACTAGTTTAAAACTGTTTTTTAAAAAATCAACTCTGGCATTCTTACCATTAAAATGATTCTGAAAAGAAAACATCTTGCTATAGGAGGGAAGATGTTCAAACACTGGCTGTCCTTTGTAACAAGAGCACTAAGACAGACTAAAACTTCTTATACATTGTATCCTTGCAGTACTTTACAGATATCCTTTATGGCTACTCATATAGGAGTCAAGATATAACATAAGGAGCACCCTGGTGAGTGCCTCTCAATTGCCTTTGAAGGAGTAAGTCACATGCCCCTGGTTCCAGCCCAAGGGGGAAACGACCAGTGTGAAAAAACTAAAGATGCTTCTTCCTCCTCTCTCTTCCTGCCTGCCTACTCACCTTCATTCCTGCCTGCACCTTTCCTTTAAAAACAACAAAAAGATATAGGATGTGTTTTATTTAAAAAGTAAGTCTAATTACAATGCATTTAACGTCTTAATGAGAATTTTATCAGACAATTCAAAGAACAGATAGCAATCATGTAATCATAACTGAAATCTGGATGGCTGTAACAAGGAATATAAGTGAGAAAAGAAAAATTAAGGAAACATACTAGGGATCAAATGATATGAAATTGCCATTTTTTAGGTCAAAAATGGTCAAATATGAGTAATTTCATAGGGTTCAATCCAACTACTTCCCTGGGACTTCCCAGTTCCAGTAACCAAATTATTTAACAGAAATTCAGACATTTCCATCACTAGTTGTAAAATAAGACTAATTACCATTCTCTGAAGTTTCACATGCTATAAGCAAGGACCTCCCAAATAACCACACACATTGCTGAAATGTGTTCAACTGTCAAGGTTAATTTTCCTTCCTCTTCTTAATTATATATATGAAATTAATTAATTACATATAATATATTTTACATATATAGTGAGCAGAGGCAGGCAGGCAGGAAGAGAGAGGAGGAAGAAGAATTGTATAAAGTTGTTTATGTGGGTTGTTACCACTGGCCCTGGGATCCTGGGATGTATGTGGTCTACACCCAACAACTACTGTACTAGGGTGTGCCCTTAATTACATACTCAAACAAATACACTCTCTCATACAGACCTGTCCTATCTTTTCTGGAATCTCTCTCTCCTGAATATATATCTGAGTAGGAATATGCTACATGTAAGTTCACTTTTTTTTTGCCTTTACTTTTGACATCAAAAACTTATTAAATAAAGCAGAAGCAAGTCATTCATAAAAATAAAATAGAAAGAGGTTTGGCTCTAACAAAATTAACTAAAATCATCCTAACTGGAAGAGATCTTCTTAAGTACATATTTTCAAATATTTATTGAAATGTAAAATTTACTACATCTTCTTAGAAAAATTCCTAATGAATTCCCTTTCATTATTGTTATTACAATGATGTCTGTGGGGCACATAAAAATCAGACTCCTTTGGATTTTTAATAGGCTAAGCATTAGATAAGTCATGAACAACTCTAAGAATCTGTTGAAAGTTATGGAATCCTAAGAAAATTCAGAAACCCCTAAAGCACCTATTGTTCACATAATAGGAGATTCAAGAATCCGTTAAGAGTCCCTAAGCATTCAGTGCAACTCTTTAACTGATTTCACTTCTTTCACCATAATGCATCCAACTCACAATTCATCTTTCTTTTCCTTAGGTAACACTAGGAAACAACAAAATTCTTCACAGTTCCCCATCTCCAACGTGTTGTTTCCTTACAGTTCTTGTCTGAATGTCTGTATGTTTAATTTTAAGAGTAGCAATCTTCAACTTTTTAATATTTGAAGTTTGACAGTATGTCATAAATATTTTATCATATTGCTAGTATTACTCAGAATTATCATTTCAAGTGAATGCATACTATTCCACTGAAATGGTATGCCACAAATTTTATCAGCATACATCAATTTTTTTAATCATTAAAATAAATAGAAGTGGAATTTCTTTGTGATGTGCCATGCCATGTAATGTTTATTTTTATTTACTTTAAAGGAAAGGTGCAGGCAGAAACGAAGGCGAGTAGGCAGGTAGGAAGAGAGAGGCAGAAGAAACACTTAATTTTTTATTTAGTTATTCACATTGGTTGCTCTTCCCAGCCCTTGGTCTTGAACCTGGGGCCTTGTGATGCATGTAAGACTGCTCCCAGGGAGTACTGGATCACGAGGCCACCAGAGCATGCCCCACGTTATATCTTTTAATGGCTGCATTGCTATTTCCAGTACAACCAGAGTGTATATGGTTGTCTTTACATGTTGCAGTACTGGATATTATCTTTAAATACTTTGGCCAGTTCAAAAGATGCACAGCATGTTACTCTTACACGCCCTGATGGCCCAGTGGTCAGGTCTGCAGCTGCAGTAGCAGAGTCCACATAAAGCCTGGAGGCGTGGGTTTATGGCCCTGGATGAGGGTATGGGGACACAACCAAGATGAAAAACTAAATAAAATAAAAATGCATCTTACTCCTCTATCTTTACCTGCCTACTTGTCTTCATTCTCCTGTTTCCTTCCACTGAAAAAAAAAGTCAATCTTTCCAAACACCATTTAGTATGTGTTCCTCACAAGCTAAGAGATCTCCATTATCTAAGGATTAAAATCCTTAGTCTTTCATTTTAAGTCTTTTATAATCCAGTCCCCCACCCCATTACTCCAAGCTGATATTCTACACATCTTAAACAAGACACCCCTTGAATGTGCACTCCTCTCCCTTTGTTTCAATCTCTCCCTTCCAGCAACACCGAGATCAAGTACAGTTGCCGCCATTATTTAACTTAGGACACAGTCATCAGAGAACTGCATCGCTGCCCTTAGACCTCACCAGTTAGAACATATCATATTTACTACCTTTTTTTTTTCATTTAGCTCTTAAAAAATCTAATTTCTTCTTCCTCCCAATTTGAATTATAAGCTATTTCTATTAACTCTAGCACCAAGCACAGTTCTTTGCACATAGTAGGTACCTTTCAACTGTTAAACCAGCCAGTGAATTTCTCAGTATGTCTTTGCTTTCCTGCATGAGATTCCATATATACACTTGGATATAATTTGAGAAAAAATTCATTAATTTCAAAAACACTATCTTCACCTCACATATTGATCAGCATGAATAATGAGTCTTGGCTACATGCCCTTCTTTGCATGTTGTAACTTCGTGTTCTTCTACACCTCCTGTCTTTCCTCTAATGGTCTTTCAATCATTGCAGTATTTCCACCCACTCATCTGTCATTATTTTTCTTTTAACCCCAGAACTTTCTACTTCTTTGGTTATTCAGTCATGTTTCCATTTCTGTTTCAGCTCTTTTCTTCTACAGCTTCACAAAGGGACAGTGGTTGGGAGCTCTGGAGTCAGATAAAACTGGGTTGAAATGCCATCCTTTACTAGTCTGTAACCTTAGGCCCTTTGGTCTCTTCAAAGTGCATTTCTTCATTTGTAAAGGGTCCTAATGGTAAATGTTTGACAATGCTAACCTTCGGTAATCACTTTCGATCTCAATCTGCCTATTTTATAAATTATTTAAAAATGTTGTCATTTTCACCAATCACTCTTATTTTTCTATTTGTCATACAAATTCTCCCCACTTTATCTTTCCTTTCTTCATTATTAATTTAAAAAGGAAGTGGAGGTGCATCCTTGTGGCTCAAGCATCTGAAGCAGCCAGGGTACATGTACAGCCCAAGGACCCAGGTTGGAGACCTGGGGCCAGGGAGGAAAAAAGCAATTCATTAATTAAAAAGGAAAGGGAAAATAGGTGTTATTAATTAGTAAAGAAAAACAATGTAACAAAATGATTACAAGAATGGAAAAACAAAACTGTAAGCAATTTTGCTTACTTGTATCTCCTTTATTCTCCATTTGTTTTCTCTAATTTCATTGCATACCTCCTATTTCATATCTGTATGTATATATACATATAGATCTTCATACGTGCACTCTATTTCATACATATTCTATTATTTTATTGCACACATGTGTATATGTATAACTTCTGCAAAGTTCATACCAGTTCCTTCACCCTTTTTATTCATACCATATCCCCCAAAATCATATATATTCTACTTGTCATTTCTAAAGCCCACTACTGCACAACCATTCTTTTTAAAGTCATAACATATTCACAGAAAAAAAATGGGAAAATGATGAGATGTTTGACCACTTCTAGGAAGGTTTGGAGTGGTCCTCATAAATGAAAAAAATAGGATGAGCAGAAGTGAGAAGTCAGCGTGGCAGCAATCATCCACTATCCGTCTGAAAGGTGACAGTTCTGCCTGAAGGGAGAATCCTGACACTGAGGCCCGACCCACTGGACAGTTTGTGCCTGTGAGTGACTCACACACACTCATACAAGGGGCTTGCTACCAAACATCACCCTCTCCACTGAATTTCTTTCAATTATTTTAAAACAAAAATAAAATGGCATCTAGTCATCCAGGAGTGATAAAATGTGATGCCTCTTATACAGTTAATATTGCATATAAGATGAGGAATGAGAAATAAACAAATTAGAAAATGGAAAATGGTGACATTTTGCTATTTATATTTTAAGACATGGCTGTGTAATAAAAGGTAATGTTTATCAAATCTTTCTATCACTGTTTTAGGCATATGTACATCTATTAACTAATTCGATCATCACAGTAACATGGTGATGCCTTTCTAATTGCCATGGCAACTTTACAGAAGAGGGGACAGAGTGTCAGAGAGGTTAAATAATTTGCCTAAAGTCACACAGCAAGAAAACCAGAGAGGTGGAACTTGTTAGCATATATACCTCAGTGTTATATTTTGAGTTTTCACTGCAAAGACAAAGGTCTGGCCTGCTGGCTGACTGCCAAGTAAGGGAAAGTAATTTTGAGAATGCTGAAGAGATCTGAGATTTAACTATTTTGCGCTCCCTTCCATCCTATAGATGAAGAATGTGCTTAACTGCTTGTTTCACAGAGAAGACACCAAAGATTCGGGCACATTTTGTCCCCTTAGAACTAATTCTAGTGAGGTGGAGTGAAAAATACTTTGTAACGGCTTTCACATTTAGTTTTCCGTCCACTGAAGCACAGAAATCTTAGTATTGCTATAAACTGACTGTAAAAGGTCCTTCCACAGCTCACACATAGGCCAATATACCAACCAACAGCTCTCCATTAATGGTCTACTGTTTCCCTTTGTTGTTACCTCTTTTTCCTCTTCTATTTTCCACAAACAATGTAAGAGACTACCATTGATGGGGATTCATATAAAGAACAAAAGCAAATTTTCAATGACCTATCTTTAGATCAAAATACTATTTCTGAAAATGCCTCTCTCCCACCAATTTGATTTGAGATGACCTTACACACAGATGCCACCCCCGTTTACTCATTCTGTCCAGGTCTACATAAATTGCGTGCTGTTCCTGACCTTTGCTTCATTCATAAGATCTCTCTCATAGATTATTTTCTATAGCTAATTATTTATATTTAAAAGGTTGTCTAATACCACACAACTCATTTGCATAAGTGAAGCAGGCAAAATCCATGAGGGGACCTTAAGCTTCTTCCACCAGCCAAGTATCCCTTCCATGCTGTCTAATCCAATTTGAAGCTTTTTGTGATTGAGCTTCTGTCACTTGGACATTTGTATCCATTTGTATGTACCCAGAAGAATGGATGCAGTGTTTACAAAACTCTAATAGTGAAAAGCACAGAAGGCTTTTAAAAGAATGCAAAGCACAGAAAGTACAGGTTTAAAATTATGTAGAAATTTATAGCTAAAACTATTTACCTTTGAAACAATAATATATGTTGATTTTTTTAAACCTGGGTGTATGTTGGTTGCAAATAAATGTTAGAAAACTCCCCTGATTTGCCTTCTCTGCCATCAATATTGTATTAGTCAATTAGTTTTCTAGTTCTTTCTAGTGTTCACTAGAAGTTTTCAAATGTTCTAAAGGATTGTATACGAGGAAACCCAAATAGTTCCAAGTATGACCCACTAAACTTAAATTGTCATCCTCCCGATACTGCTTTAAAAATTTCCATACACATTGTAAAAATCAAGTAAAGAAATGACTGTGGACTCATTTTACCTAAAAAGTAATTTTCATAGCCCCTAAATAGTTACAAATAATAACTACAAAGAGTTAAATAGATTTCTTAATTAAGAAACAATTTAGTTTAATTAAATAAGATAAAATTCTTAAGGGGGCTTTTCCAATAAGTTATTAATAGTGAAAATAAACATACTGTATTTTAGTGGAAAATTGATGAACACATCTCATGTTAAAAGGAGGGGAAACGGAGTGAAGAAGTAAATTCTGTGGGAAAGTCTATACATAAAAGACAAGTGGAATGAGAGTCTGAGGCCTCTTCTACTCTGAAAGCCAGTTGCAGCTATGAAACTTGGTGAGCGGTATGATGTTAGGAAGCCACATTCTGGGTCATTGTTTTCTTAATCATTCAATGAGGTATTTGACTAGGTAATTACAAAGATCAAATCTAGCACAAGATTCCCCAAATTCCATGGGGAGAGTTTGATCTCATACTATAGAAAAACCTAAGTACTGCAAGAGTTCACAAATGACATGTGCATCATTACTAAATAGTGAATTATATATCTGAGTTTGTATAAGAGCAACTGATACTTTGGAGTTGGGTCTAATTATTCCTACAATCTCTTTGAATGCTGATCCACTGACTTTTTGCTAGGCCCTGAATGCTTGGGTCCTTTCAAAATGCACTGGAGATTAAAGCCATAGTCTCCAATGTGGTGATATTTGGAGTTGGGGCCTTGGAGAGGTAATTAGGTCATGTGGGCAGAGCCCTTACCAAGGGGTCAATGTCCTGATAAGAAGAGATATACGGTGTACCCTGTGCTCAGAGGTAAGGTGCATACCACATAAAGCCCAAGGACCAAGACTTGGGTATGTGGGAAGGAAAAAACACACATACACACTCAACTTTTGGTGCACTCTGATGGCCTAGCAAATAGATCCACAGGGCATAGTCTTCCACACATCCCAAGGACCCAGGTTCAAGGCTTGGGGTCAGGGGGGTACAACCAAGATGAAAAGCTAATTAAATGTTTCTTCTTCCTTTGTCCTTCTGTCTGCCTACTCACCTTCATTCCTGCTACAGCACATTTATAAGAACTGACCACATACAAAGATATAAGCTATGTTCTAAATGATAACTGGCAAGCTAACATGTCATATTTATGGATGGAAAACTCAATATAATAAAGTTGAAAAACTAACCTCAAATATATCTATAGTTATTAAATTTCCAATATCTTTTTTCAGAATTTGATGAGCTTAGTTCAAATGAAAGAGTACAAAGGACCAAGAAGAGAAAGAGGAGGAGGAGAGATACAAGAGAAATGAGGATGCAGCAACAAAGCAGCAGTTTGCAAACCAGGAAGAGATCCTCACTAGGAACCAAATCAGCTGGTGCCTTGATCTTGGATTTCCCACCCTTCGGAACTTTGAGAATTAGAGGGCTGCTGTTTAAGCCAACCAGTTTATGTAATTTGTTATAGCAGTCTGAGCTGACAAAGACAATCCCAAAGGCTATGCCATAGGCTGGCAGCTACACCAGTCAGTAAAACTAGAACAGGGAGTGCAGGGGTTGAGGCCAGGAGTCAAAGGTGGTGAACAGATAAAAGCAGATCATACCACCTACTATGGATGGCAGAAGCCACTGATGGACATTAAGCATGAGATGATGAGATTGCTATTTAGAAAGCATTCTTCGATGGCACTGTAGACAACAGGACAGTTCCTGGGGAGAAGTTCCTAGGGAGATTAGCTAGAGCAGTGGTCATTCAGGTAAGAAATCCTGTGGGGGCTAGAGAGGAAACACTGGCTGTGTGGTTTACTTAAGAGGCAAAGTCAACACAACTTAGGAGGAACATGGAATGAGTTGAGAGAAACCCATGTAGTCCCTTTATTTTACAGATGAGGAAATTAAGAGGTAGGCAGACTAATTTACCTGTCAGAAATCTAATATAACTAGAGGCAGAACAAAACTAAAACTAAAATTAAAGCCTCCTGACTTCCAATGATCTTCCCCCTTCCCCCCCAACACAGTATGCATTTTATATTTTAAAGTGTTTTTCAAAGGAAAGAGGCTTACCTTCCATTCAGTTGTAAATAGAGGACAAAAAGTACTGATTTTGCTCTTACAGTGATGGTGGGTTTTTTTGGCCAACATACATGAGATTTGAAAAGATTAAGTGGCAGGAAGGCTAGAGCGGGAAGACAGGCAGGCTCTCTAACAACCAGAGATGTGCTGCCCCATCTGGCAACTACTAACAACCTGGAGCATTAGAACACTTGATATGTAACTAATCTGCATTGAAATGTGCTGTATGAGAGCATGTAGATTGGATTCTGAGGATTTAGTAGGAAAAACAGAATAGGAGATCGCTCATTAATTATTTAAGTCACTGCATGTTGAGATATTTCCTATTTACTGGGTTAAATAAAAAAGCAAAATCAATTTCACCTATTTATTTTTGCTTTTCAATGTGTCTAAAGTTTTAAACTACATATGTGGTTCATATTTCTACTAAACTGTGTTACTTAGAAATATACAACATATTTGAGGATGTAAGCATCATCAATAACATTATTGCTGCCAGGAGTGTGGCTTAAGAGGTAAGAGAGAGAAATTATTTCTACACTAGTCAGAAATCAGGATCCAATCCCCAACATCTAAGATAGAAAATCTCATTTAATTGAGTTTCTGGCTTCCATCTCCAATTCTAGACTGAGAAATAGCTCCTGAGGATTTGATCCAAGAGGAATTTCTAAGGACATGGCATTCCCCAATTTTTCTTCAATCCTCAAATCCTGCAAGTTCGTGATTTGAAATAATATTTTCCTAACTCAAAAGAGTCCAGGTGGGCATTGGGTTAATCACCTCTAAAGGAACACAGGCCACATGCCCCAGTCCTGCACTTGGGGAAACAACCAGTGTGAACAACTAAATAAAAAGAACAGAAAAATGCTTCTTCCTTTCTCTTCCTGCCTTTCTATTCGCCTTCATTCCTGCCTGCACCTTTCCTTTAAAAAAACAAATGAACAAAAAAAACAACAATATGTCTGATAACTGTTCCTTTAAGTCAAAAGAAATTCTTACTTGTCAGGCAGAGTCTAACAAAGTTCTGAGTTGCTTCCAAAAATGTGAGGAATGCCTCAAGACTGGGTGCACGCGGCGCTCTCCTCGGTGCTGAGACCTCTGCCTTCGGTCCAGCTCACTTGGCTCTATACCTGCAAACTGAACCCTGTCACCGTGGTCCTGTCTTATGTGCTCTGCCTGAACATTCTCAACCCCATATTCTCTTCCTACCGGATTCATCACAGTCACCATGCCCTGCAAGGGCATATTTATATCTTCGCCTCTGCCACAGAACTGAGCTCTTTGAAACTAGTAAAAGCATCCATACTCATCCTTGCATCTCACATAAGGAGGCTAGTATGCAGCAGGCACTGAATAAAAGAATAAATGCCTAGCTATCACCTGTAACTGTGCTAGTTTATGATCTGCTATATCTCATCTGCTGAGCTACACCAAGCATAGGGAAGGCTTTAAGATTTGTGATATAACATTTTGAGGGCAAGTAGGTATGTTAAGTGGGGCTGTGTGTGTGTGTGTGTGTGTGTGTGTGTGTGTGTGTGCGTGTGCGTGTGTAGCAGATACAATGGAAAATTCCAAAGGAGAAAGCTCTGGCAAGCTGAGACTAATGGTTGTGAAGGAGGAGTCAGAGAGAAGCCTTATCTGGCAGCTAAGGAGATTGACTGCTAACATTAGGTATGCAACCAAGAGGCTCAGAAAGATTTTAGTTAGAGGATTAATAGGATAAAAGGAGTATTTTAGGGAACCGTGTACTATTGGGAAGAGGATCAAAAGTAAAAACAACAACTAAGAAGCTTTGGGGTAATACATAAAGGGAATTCTCCTTAGGTTTGATTTTTGGAATGGAGTTTACAGTTTAGAATTGAGAAAGAAGGTCTTCATGGTTATCACAGAAGTGGCTAAGCTCTCTGAGAGGAAGAACATATTGGCAAAAGAGGACCTGGGCAAATTTTGTGAGAAAATGTTCAACATCCCTATGTACAAAGACCTAAGAATAATCTACATGATTTCTTCATAAATTTCACAACTGGGATGAGGATATTACTCTGGAATCTAGAGATAGAGACTGGCCAAGGAGAAGACTGGCCTAATCAGGTTTTAGGTTGGTTGTATTTTATTTTTATTATTGCTCTGAGCCTCCCGTTCTTTGGACTTTTTGCATATTTAAGTCACTATTCCTGTTATGACTTTAAATTTACACTTAGTTATTAACTCTTAAATATTGTGCTCAGTCAGTGATCCAATCTATTTACATATTTTTTGCTATTTATTTCATTTCTTTATCATTAATGGTTGATACTACATTTGCACAAACATGAAGCATTATCCTTGACCATGAGAACATTTCTTATTATAATATTTCTATTTCTTTGCTCTAAACTACAATGGTCTCTGACCTGCATTGTTACAGTAGCCTCGCAACCCATCTCCTGCTCCCATATAGAGGTCACAGTGATCATTTAAAACAAAAACAGAGTACGCGCACTGCTTAAAACCCACTAATAGCTTCTCATCAGGTTCAAAATAAAATCTAAATTCCCTGCCATGACTATGACATTCTACATGATTGTGCCCTACCTGTCCAAAGGCATTTCCTACCATACTACGTTGTTGACTGTGCTTTATCCATAATAGATCCTTTAGTTCCCTGAACCTACTGAGCTCCCTCCCAGCTCAGAGCCTTTACATCAGCAGGTCCCTTCACTGGAGATTCTTCCCTCTGTAAGCCTCGATATTCCAGTTTCTGCTCAAATACCTACCTCTTCCACCATATACAACAGGAATATGTATCTGCAGAAACTCTCCCACCATACTCTCGAAAATGGATATTACTCCCCCAAGCTCCAAACGCTAACTCCACTCCACTTTTTTCATGGTATTTATTACGATCTAAAATTACTGCTCAACAAATCTACGGTGTTCATTGTAACAAACACTGTTGGTATACCTCCAGTATCTCACTATCTCCTTAACACTCATTCCAGGCTTACTGATGATTTCTAACAGTCATCATCTGCTACTCACCCTCAGAAGGACTTCCCTTCAGTGCTCAGTCTATGGGAAGAGCTGGGAATTAGCACATTAGCTGCCTTGACACTTCAACCATGAACTAATGGAAATGGGAGATAATCGTCCCAGTCTCCTTACTACCTGGGTGGGAAACACTAAGGCATATTCTAAATCATCTCCCAAAATGCACAGAGGGATTTAGTTACAGGTACCCATAGTGGTTACCTGCTCATTATTATATCCTGATTGGCTTTATCTCTTTCCCATCTCACCTACCACCAAAGTGCTCCCTGGGACCAGCTTCCAAATAAATTACTTTCATTCAAATTTTCATCTCAGAGTCTACTTTGAGGATGACCTAGCTTACCTTCTCTCTCTCTCCATTTCCTCCCTCCCTCCCCTG